>CAAKHC010003815.1:0-14620 GCA_901007825.1 Macroramphosus scolopax | reverse complement strand
CCAAAAAACATGGTTTTAATACAAATCAAGAGTCTTGTGCAAACATTTTTAATGGGGTTGATCTCAGTCCCATATCCGCAAACTTCATTCAACAGTCGTCATTGTATTAAGTGGTCATCATGGATCAGAAAGTAGCATACTTTCCTGAAGTTTAACATACCGTTGAAGGATTGACAACTTCACGCCGTCTTAGGGACACCAGCTATGACCTGTATAGCTATGTGCCTAAAAAAGAAAAAAAATTGGACCACCACATTTAGCATTTCAATTACTCCCGACTGGTGCACAAAAGTCCAACACTAATTTCTTGCATGCACTTTGAGAACTTTGATTACAAACAAGCCTAGGCCAATAGGATAGCATGCTATAATGTATTCAGTTAAAATTATGTGGGCTTTACCTTCCAGTCATCTATTTTCTGCCAGGTGGTTGACCTAGAGAGATTTAGAAAAAATAGATTAGTCTTGGCACTTTTCTTGAAATGTCAATGGTAATATAGAAGATGGCTCAGTACAATAAGTGTCTCAATCAAGTTTAATCTCAGTGAGGGCAAGTATGTCATCATAGCCAAGGAACACGACAGAAGAGTTGTCTTGAGGAGTTACCTTCATGTCAGTGGTTGTTTTCATGATTTGTCCTTCCACTCGACATTGTCCAAATACCTGCAGAAAAATGGGATTTAGTGACATTACGGTTCTCACCTGTTGAATTATGATTAACCTGATCATATGTCCTTCCCCAAAATGTTGCTGTAGCAGTTATTTTCAAACTGAACAGCGACCGTCGGTGAAAGTCTTTATCTTGGCATCCTTTTGACCATTCACTGCTACATGAATGCATGAATGGCTTCGATAGGTGCCTGTTCTGAACATGGAATGGTTTTGTTCCAAAGCAAAGACCTGCCTGTTTTCTACATTAATATTCCTGGTGAAGATAAGCTGCATGCAGATATAGTTGTTCATGTAAATGATAATAGGTAGTCAGTTTAAAGATCCCTGAAATAGTTCAGTATGCATCAATAGTTTACCCAACTGTTATTAAAACCCTCAAGTGCTATAAATGCCTCGTCCTAAATCTGAGCAATTTTCTCTAAAAGTCTAACAATATACAGTTATTGAGAGTCCACTCAGTGTACATGTAAGTGTAAAGTTTTCACACAAGTAGGCTTACAGTTGTGAATGCATAAATCATGCTCAAATGAGATTACTGGAGAGCTCATCTCCCCTGGTCTTAAAGCAAAATTACATTATGGAAATAAAAGGGTTGACAAGGACTCTGCCACGTGCTTCAAAGACAGTCAGCTCAGAGGCCTCAACACCTACATACCCATTTTACAGCAAGCACAGATGTGATGTGGCTACGTGAAACTTAAATTAAAAAAAAAAACAACTTTATGATGTAGTACCGTCGTATTCAAGGTAGTACCTATTAAACAGTTACCTAACCTCACGTTAAATAGGTGGCTAATCGTGTTAGCTAGTTTAAGGGCTAGTGCGTTTTCAGTTAGCAATCCAGGCTTAACGTTACCTAATCTATGACAGCATGATATTACCATGAACGAGTTAATAAATTACATTCTCAAGAAGCCAAGAATGGCAGAGAGTTGAAACAAATAGATATAAACAATTACTTTCGTGTCAGAAAAGACTGCAGGTTGAGGCCTTACCAGAGATCATGTTTGCACCGCATTTTCCCAGTCAACGATCTGAAGACAAAGAGAAAGAGAAAAGCGGCCTGGGCGGTTATATACGATATACTTCCCAGCAGCTGCACGCTGATTGGCCTGCAGACGTCACATGATCCCCTATGCATGACGGGATATGTATTTCTAGACGCGTTTTTTAGTACGCCACGGTGGTTTATAATACCAACACAAGCAGATTTTGACACTTAACACACGTTTTAAATAGCGAAAACGGCTTTCAAGAGGCACAAATTTTAGCGGGATAAACTGAAATATGATGCTGAGGTTAAGGCTGTAAAAGAACTGGAGCCTTTCAAGATGCTTCAGAACCACGGACAGCAACTAGTTTTCGCTGAGACAACAGTGCAGACTGTTATCCTGAAAGCAGACATATTTCTCTGGTGGCCATGGCGATGTTCGGTTACGATAGTGCAGTTTTAATCAATGTAGGAAGGCCAGTGCCTTCCTGTAGCATATACTGTAGGCCGACTTGTTTGAGAGTAACATCCTACGAAAACTAACGTTGAAATTCCTCCTGTATGAAAGTACGACTTTTAAAGTAATATAACGACAAATTCAATTTTCTCGCTGTTCTAACTCCCTTTAAACGTTTGTAGAGTGTTGAGCATGTGGCTATACGCCTATAGAGTAGAAGAGCATAGGTGAATCTATCACATGATCAATGAGGTCGCTTGGTGCTCTCTGTCTCTTCCTGAGCAGAAGGCAGATTAGCAGCAGCAACTGCTGGGCTTCATTTAAACACGCCGCGCTCAAGGTTTCGTTTTAAACTTACACATATCGTACCTCCCTCGTCATGCAATGGATATTTTATGGCAATACCAGTTCAGGATCATTTTACTTGGAGATTCGACGGTGGGCAAGTCGTCGTTGCTGAAGCGCTTCACCGACGGCATCTACAGTGATGTTGCGGATCCGACTGTTGGGGTAGATTTTTATGCCCGCTCGCTTGATATCGAAACGGGGGTGAAAATCAAGCTTCAGCTCTGGGACACGGCTGGCCAGGAACGTTTCAGGTAGGAATCACATAGGTTCATTGTCTCTGTATTGAATATAGCGATCATTCTCAACCGAATAAATTGGACCTTTAATGGAGACGCTCGCATCGCGCCTATTGTTAGGTCGCTATATTAAATATAAAACATTCAAAATATCACCTCTATCCCTTTTGATGAGGGCGAGTGTAACAGTGAAGAAAGGGTCAGGGGAAGATTAAATAGACCCTGATCTTATGATGCTCTGGCCTGCATACAGCAGTGAAAATCGAGTGGCATCCTTGCATTTATGCATGGGTGATCGGCAGCATCTTAATATTTTAGCCCCAATGTAATTCCCTGTGATACTCTACAGGGTACAGGGCATCACAAGGAAGAAAACTAACCTTTTTCTTTCATTTGTCCTGTTGCTTGTTTTGTTTCATGTATCTTCACCGACACAGATACTCTCCTTTAAAAGAAGGCCTAATTCTGTCTTGAGAAGCATCTTTTAGATCTTTCCTCTTTATCTTTCCCTTTTGAAGCCCATCTTTCAGAGGGTGTTTTCCGTCAAGCGTCATCACACCAGAGACTTTACTTCTGCCTTAATGGTTCAGATCATTATGAAGGTTTGTGATGTCAATCAGCATTTTCGAAAACCCTCATGTGCAGAGGTTAGGAGATGTATATATGTACATGGATGTGTCTCAGGAGATACAGCAGGTGTTGAAGTGTCCTTGAGAAACACATTTAATACCTACATGATGCCCTCAGAGTATGAATGTGTGAGAATGGGACAATGTGTTGTAAAGCTGTTTAATGTGCGGTCAATACAATATGCTATTCCAACTGTAAAGTAAAGAACATGTGAAATGATCAGGTTTTTGTGGGTACTTAAAGGAAAAAAGTGATAAGCAGAATCCGGTCTAATTAGTGGAACTACTTTGCAAATTAGAAATTGGCAAATTGGAGAATTAAAGAATCAGTTGAAAATCCTGGCAGTCATCTTTGTAGTGTATGTAATATTAAGAACAGTTTTGTGACTATACATTTAAGAGATTATGGATCTTATCAGAGCTGCAGAGTCAGCTCGTTATCGATCCTGACCCACCTGATTAAGAGGCAGCCTAAAACCTAAACTGCGTTTAGGCGTTTGCAATGTACTTGATTTGATTAAAACAAAATAAGTTTAGATTTTTCTCAAATTACTTGATTCCCCCTTTTGTCAGCAGGATGAGTCTTCATTTGAGACTTCAGTTAGTTGAGAGTCACTTGACTTGTCCTTACTAATCCGTGGGTTGTCCTTAATTTGTCTCCGCCAACTCACGTCTTGACTGGAGATTTACTTTGACATGTAAATAGAAAATGGGGTGCATTGATACGGCACCTTTCTACCTCAACGGTATTCAGAGCACTTTACAACATTCACCGATCCAATCTCACGTTCATGATTCATTAATGGGGGAGCCATCGGGAGGAGTTAGTAGTTCAGGGTCTTTCCCACTAGACGAGCCGCTCTACCTCCAGCCACTGCGGTCTACATATCTGTTGACTTGAAAATTGGAATTTTTGGAAATTCCCTTTTTCCCAATGAGGAGAGATCACATGCAGCCGCCTCAAGAAAGAACAATTTGCCTTTTTCTGTGTTCATCAATCTTAATTAATTAGAGTGAGGGCCTTTGAGAGCATGCTCTCTTTTTCAAGGACGTCCTGTCTATAAAAACTTGTAAACAAAATTAAGAATGGATCAGCTCTTTTATTTCTATACACTTTTGTAGATTGTTCCACTTGTTTGAGTTGTAATATTTAAAAGCCATTTTAACAATATCAATGTTAACTCGATGATATTCCGGAATTAAACAGATTTGGGATCTAGTGAAGTGTGAAGGTGATCTGTCATTAAGAAGTATATAGTATAAATAGTATGCAGTGTTGTTTCCTTCTTACTGCCAGCGATTGTCATCCAACTTTCTCATATAATATACATTGAAATGTTCTGTAGCTATCACAAGTTTATTAATTAAGAGATGAATGATATACTTCATCAACAGATGTAGAGAAAAGAATATACCCCTTGGTTAGGAGGTTAAAATAGGCATCTAAAGCCCCGTTTCCATAAACATGTGCAAGCTTGGCTTGACTTAGTTTGATGCTGCAAAAATGAATACCTGATTGAAGTTGAGTCTTTAAACTGATGAAAGCTGGAACAGCACAATTATTTAACCTTTCCATAGAAATAGATAGATTATAAAAATCAAAGCGTCCATGCTACACTATGTACAGTACTTATATGTCATGGATATTCTTCATGAATTGGACTTAGTGTTTTGTAAGGAACTGTTTTAAGAACAAATGAAAGAAAGAACTCAGGAAGATATTGGTGAATGAGGCCCATTGTTGTCACAGAAACAAATGCTATGCACAGTTTCTATAGCCAGAAAGAATGCGTTGTGGATACAAGCCCTAAGTCATGATCTTTAAGCCTTGAGTTACTAATATGTCAATCATCTGTCTACCCACCAGGTCCATCACAACATCATACTACCGTAATTCTGTAGGAGGGCTTCTGGTATTTGATCTCACGAATCGCAAGACCTTTGACCATGTGAGGGAGTGGCACAAGGAGGTGAGTGAGCACATCTTGCCTCACCACATGGTCTACATCCTCATCGGTCACAAGAGCGATCTCAACAAGGACCGCAAGGTGAGCCGGGATGAGGCCGAGCAGCTTGCAGCTGACCTCGGTATCCGCTACGTGGAAACGTCTGCCAAGTGCAACAGTAATGTGGACCGTGCTTTCGAGCTGCTGACCAGAGACATCTATGAGCTGATGAAGATGGGTGAAATCATCACTCGCGACGGCTGGGATGGGGTGAAGAGTGGCCTCACTGCCAAAGTTCTATACCCGACTGATGATGAAGAAGAACTAGCAGCAGCGTCTGCTGAAAAGAGCTGCCACTGCTGACTGCTCTGTGTCCAAAATACGTCCTGTCCAACAAAGAGCTCACCTTATCTCACAGATGTCCATCGAAACCAGGTCACTCAAATCCCTGTGACCTCACCATCCATCACTTCCTCCCCTTGTGCTTTGTGCCCTCCCTGTGTGTGGGTTCTACTGGCAAGTGGGATGCTTTTGTAACCTGGGGCCATTGTACATCTCAATGTGTATCTTATCAACAAGTTAATTCATTTGATGTAGCATGCATGAGCTGGGCTAATTTTGACCTTGTTGGGTTCAATAAAGACAAAGCAAAACAAAGCAGGAAGTGCTAATTAGGCTTTTAGGCTTCAGGCCGACACACAGCCCTGGAGTTATGAACTACTGTGTTTACTAAAGTAACCAGGACTATGATATGCTCTGGCATTTCATCACACAGCCTGTTCAAAGCAGGAATATTTAGCCATTATCACATCCACCGCTCTGAATAAAATGCACAAATGGAGAATTGGGGGTTCTGGTGTTTTGCTGTTAAGTAGGCAGTGGAGGTAGTAATAGAGCCAAATCTGTGTCAGTGTAAAAGGGGAACGTTGGGACGCCAACGCTGTTGTGGGACAGGTCCCACCTCTGACTGTGAAATGCCAGCATGCTTTCTAAAAGTCAAACACTGGGATGACATGACACTGCCTTCATTATAACCGGAGTAAACAACATAATGATGGGGTCCTCTTAACAACAATATTGCAGAATATTTGTGTTATGTTGGTTTTTGTGACGGTGATATTCTAAATAATCCATAGAGAGCTAAAAGATGTGAAAGCTACTGAATTCAGTGTTGGAATGTAACTATTGTATTTACACTCATTTACTGTACATAAGTATAATTTCGAGGTACTTTTAGTTTGAGTTACACTAGTACTCGTTGAAGTTTAAAATCATAGAAAACTAACTGGAAGATGTTAAGAAAATCCTCCTACTTCTTAAAATAACTTATCTATTCAAATACCCCATAGGATTAGCTGGAAAATGCATCACCACAAAGCTGAAAGCAGGCTGTTTTTCTGAGCTCATGAAAAGTTGACTTTTTAGAGATACATCTCGTTTGTCACAGGACAATGATATTTGGTATTTGATATTTAAATTGAACAAATAGTAAATAAAATGGGTAAAATTAGCACAACCATAAACATTGAGTAGTAAAATGTAACATAAATGCATCATATATCTGACAGGAACCAATTTACTTCACAATTTGTATGTTTACTTTTCATGCTTTAGGTTCATTAAACTGATAACACTTAAATACTTTTACTTAAGTTCAAATTTGATTGCAGACCTGTTTTTATAATCTGGAAGTTTTGGACTTGGACCAAATGCTGGAGTTGGAGAAAAGTCAGGCATCCAAGTATTAGTAGTAAGTAGTAGTAACTGGAGAGGATTTGTCAGAACACTGGTCCCTGATGTCACCACCACATGCCAGCATTAACATGTTTGTCATTCACTCCCAAAACCAAATAATTACAATTTGGTGGTGAAAGGTCAATGACCTACACTTAAGGTTGCAGAACTTTAGTGTTAGCTAAGTAACGCTCCAATACCACTGACATAGTTTTGGCTTATACAGTTGCTTAAAGTTAATTTTCATCCACCTTGTGACACTTCTAATACCAGCGATAATGCAGATTGTAAAATCAGCTTGCTTTTCTGTTCCTTTGACTGCAGACCTTAATAATCTGTTGTTTACGAGCTTGGAGCACACAATGGGTTATTGTACATTTAGCCTGGGAACTGACCCCTCCCCTAATGCAAATGTACCTTTCTCTAGCATCTCAGCAAAACACCTGATCACAAATACTGTACACATCAACCTAGAGATTATGCATTCTTTAGTTTTCCACTTTCATTTCATATAAGATGACATTGTTGTTTGAGTTGCTAAAGGCCATATGGGTAACATATGACTGCAGCTTTGTATGTGGGAATATATACATTATAAACTATGTGTTTTTTTTGTTTGACAATCAGTTGTTTGTATTTCATGTTCTGAAAAACATAGAAATTCACTGTTTGTCAACAAGTCTGACTGTTTTACTTCAACTACTTTTGTCACTTCTTTCTCTCTGAACAGGGTTGAATTGTTTGATATCGTTTGAATTTGTGAGTCAAGGCTGTGCTGTAACTGTTCTTCAGTAAGCACCACTCCCATTCATTAGAACTTCACATTAGAGGGGACCTTTGCACAGCTCGCTATGAAGATGCCAGCTTTATGGCCCAGGCCAAGTTCACAATATGCGACTTTCTAAATCTCTACATCGCTATACACAACTCGATGTCTTGAATCAGGAATCTTTAACTCTGTTTGGTTTACACACTCCATGACTGAGTGGCAAGAGAAGCTAACACTTTACAAGATCATTGACCAGGAGGAGTCTGACTGGTCTGTCTCGTGTCCAAACTACCTTGTGTCACAAAAACAGAAATAAGCCCTCCAAGTTGTTGAAGGAAAAAAATTGCTCCATTGCAGATTTTCTGCTATTTTTGGGCTTTTGTCGCCAATCTCCAGAAGCTGTCGGTAGGGGCAATTCAGGGTTAAAATTTTGTGTCGTGAACTAGGTAGGAGAGAGCACTGCTTCAGTGTTAAACGCCAAATTTGAACGGTTGTTTCCATTGGATAAAATAAGGTTATTCCTAAGCAATCATTGGTAGATTTTAATGATGTGTACTGTGGAGCCTATCGTGACATTTGTGGGAAAAAAAATATTATGTGGGCAAAAAATAATAACGCTTGGAAAAAAGCTCACGAGGCTCACTAATTCGTTGCCTCCCTTTAGATAAGGTGTGGGAATTAAACAATTTTTCGTGGACATTAGAAAACGAGGTTTTGTCATTTCCATAAAGAGATGGTTGTTTCTTGATTTACTGGCAGAATATCAGTAGCTGTTAGACACTTATTGAAGCTATGGATAAGTTTGAATTTAAAGCAATTACTTTAGTGTCAGGGCCACACGTGCTTATATTAGCAGAAACCAGCTTTGTAGGTAAGCCTAAATTTCATGGATTCAGCCAAGTTATTTGAATTATAGGATTATAATATTTCATATAAAAATATAATGTTGTTTATTCACTGCATAATACACAACATCACTCCAGAACTGACAACCAAATACAATCTGGAATTTCAATGATCTTGTTCCCTGTGGCCGCAGAATAGGATCTTGTTCCCACGTATTATTAAATCAGAAAATGTCAGCAGCTGTTAGGCCTGCAGGTCAGTACTTAGCACGAAACTGTACAGCTTATGATCTCCATGGTCACATTTAAAAGCTTTAGAATAAATGTTTTTTTTTATTTCCTACATTGTGTATAATGGATTGGCCTTTTATTCAATGTGATTTTTTTGAAAGGTTAAATAAATTGTTGTCCAATGAACAATGTTTGGATCGTCTGTATGTTTTTATAATGGCTTTGCTGCCCTCTTCTGACATATTGAAGGAGGATCCTCATGACCTCGATTGATTTGTGTGAATTCTTTATGGTAATCATGATTTAGCAATTAGTCTGCTATTATTGGGACCAAGCCAGGTCTGCCATCCCACCATTCAGTCAAAACAGGGGTCATGATGACAGAGTAGTCTACAATAACTCAACATAATCATGATCTTTGTTGTTTATAATAAGGTAGATATATAGTATATAATAGTATAGACAGTGTCTATAGTGAGATAAGGTAAGAGATAAGATAAACATAGTAAATGCAACACAAATTCTTTGCTGCTTTGTATCTCCACAGTCTGACATATCATGTCATTACTACAGTGTCAAAACATTTTTGCGAGACTTTCTTCCTATTACATATTACATGATTGTTACATTTGACAAACATATGTAATTTAATTTGGGTATAATAAAATAGTTTGCTGTTACTTCCCTGCAGATTTATATCCTGAAGAAGGCTTACAAATTAAAGAAGGCTTTAAGGCTGCTAAAAAACATTCAAGAGGATACAAATTACAGACAATATATCTAAAGACGTATATTGATGAATTCATATCAATAAATTAATCAGAATATGGCAAAATATCTGTATGTGGTTGGCACCTCCCAGGATTTGAATCTAGAGATTAATATTTTCAGAATCATGAAAAGTTCAGTTGTTCTTTTTTATTTTTTTGTATTTTTTCTAGAGCTTCGCGAATATATCGCCATTGCCTTATTGCCTAACTGGTTAGACGTAAAAGGAACCAATGAGGGTCAATGCTATCTGGTTATTCTCTTTTCTCTACCCATCATGCTCTTCGACACTGATATAAGCAAATACGAATACGCACGGGCGTCAATGGTAACGATTGATGAGTTACATATTCCACAATTTTTATACCACAGTGACATTACAAAGCTTGTCATAAGACACTCCAAATCAAAGGTTGTTCAATAATCGCACCTCTGAGTGAGGTGCGCGTTGCTACAGGATAGATTGGTGACTGCCTCGACGTCCTGCAAAAAGGGCTTCTGCACGAAAGTGCACAGAAGATGGAATGACAATTCCCTCTTTTGCGGAATCGCTATCAAAAGATTTCGGAAGCATAATTTTTAAATCCTGGGACGTCGTTGATCATTGTTCATGGCGTCCTCATCTAATGTGAAAGAGAACATTAACATATAATTCTGCTGTAGTTTTTTGTCCCACTGAAGGCTTGAATCACTGTACAACCAGCAGATTCACGTCAGGTAACACAGCGATACAGAAACAAAACCTAAATGCGCAATTGATTCTCAGGCTATCCGACTGTTAGGTGCCTTACTAGTAAATGAAGATATATCTTCGCTACCAATTGAATAAGAAGTTTAATTTCGACATTTAAGTTGATTTCAGTTAAACTCAGTCAGTTACCAGCGCGTGACAACAAGGCGAGTGCAATTCAGCAGGAAGTCAAGCTTAAGTAGCCAAGTGCGCATGCGTCCCAGCTCTTCACATTCTAGGGATGTGTTTCTCTTCATAAAACGGTAAGTATACGCTGATTTCTTACTGTGTTATTTACAATATACTTGGTCGTAAGATATCAGCCCTCCCGACGTTACGAACGGCAATTTAACCTGTGGGAAAGGGGAGGGGGGTTTGGCCAGCAAAGGCTGGAACAGAATGGAGGGTCAACGCCGTCGCCGTGCCGTTGTTTTCTGTACGTGCCGCCGCACAGGGAGACGTCATTTTGAGGGGGAGCGGAGAATTAAAATGCAGAGTTACGAAAGGACGTACGGTTCATAGACAAGCGGCACGTAACCGTCACACTGTAAATGTAAAGCGATAACAGTTATCCGTCTTGATCCAAGACGGGTAAAGCTGGCAGATTCCCACACATCAAGTTACGCCCTTGTGTTAGACATAATGGCTACCGTCGAGGAGTCGTGTGAATATCAGCAGCAAACCCGCCAGCTTCCCCCTGCAGTCGTGGCAACTACTTTACTTCGGGATTGGATGGATTTAATATTGGTTATTGTGTCCCTGTTATTTGTTAATACTAAAACCATGACTTTTAGCACGTACCGTCACGTCTCCCCAATGTAATATACTTACCAGTAACGTGCATAACGTTAAACATTTTGGAGGCAGGTGCCCAAGCAAAGGGAAACCCCTCATTAGTTATAAAAACGATATACCTCAAAAAAATATTTTCCTAGACACACTCACAAACATACACGTTTCTCAAAAACTCTTTTCGGTGGACTAAAATACAACTAAAATATGTTCCTTGTAAAGCAATAAATCTAAAATCAAAAACTTATAAGGCTCCAAAAACTATACTGCTGAAATAACCCGCATAAACCTCGTAGCAAAGAATTTGAAGATTAATGTTTTTACAGGTGGCAGCTAACAATTATGATATTCAAGTTTGACTATTAACCACATTATGCGTATTTAATTGTCTTACGTATTCACTTACTTACTGATTGTATTTCAAATTACGTGGTTCTTAAGTCTGGCAACATTCCCACCTGAGATGAGTATTGTTTAACCAGAGCTGCGCCTACTGTGCTTTTCCCTCTGTGGCCTGTTTGGATAAGGCCATAGAGTGTTCATCAGGCACAAAGTACATTTTTTTAAATTGCTTAGTTATCCCACTATCTTGCCTCTGAAATTGCCAGATTCTAAAAAATCTCCCGTGCACAATTATATCGGTACTGATAGCATTTAATATTGACACATATACAAACATACAGTTTCCTAAACCGCAACCTGTTTTCCTTGACATAAACTAGGGCTTCTATACGAGAATCTGCAAGTCTTATCATAATTTTTGGAAAATTTGGGTATCCTAAAAAATAAACCGCATGTATGGCTAGTGATTATAATGAGCATAGGAGCTTGTGAAAATTAAATTGCCCTGAAATTAGCTGAGGGACAATTATTTTGATCAAGATCTGCACAGTTAGACAGGTCTTAAATATAAACACAATAGTAGTTTATATATATATATATATGAATAATTTTAATATTTGTCTCTTGATATCAAAACAAGTAAACTGTACAAAGTGTGGGCTGCAATTCCTCTATTATTGTAAGTTTTACTTTTACATATTCTTTTTTTTTCAGATGAACAAACTGCTGGATAGCTATATAACCGTGCCCCACTCCTAGTGTATTCTGACTGTTATGGCAACCACTGATGAGGTCACTGTGTCCATGGGGGAAGTAGTGATGGTGAAGCCGGATATTGACGGTGACCCTGATGACCCTAATAAGACCCAGGTCATCCTCCAGCTCCAGCCAATCACTGCTGGGTATGTACTCGAGCCAAATGTCATTTGATGGATTCGGTGGTTCTGGCTAGAACATGGACTGGGAGTACAGTTAACTTCCAAAATATAACACACAATATTATTTGAGTTATCATGTGGCAAAGGGTTCTTCAATATAGTTAGACCTGAGATCAAGTGATATTATAGTATCCTTTAAACTGCCTGCAAGAAATGAAAAAAACTAAGTTTTAATTGCAGAGATGAATCTGCTGAAACGGATGCAGCTGTCATGGCTGTTGAAGGACATCCAGGTAAGAGAGTGTCAGACTAATGTACAGATATCTAGAGAGCCATTTTGCAAAATCCCCCCAGTAACCTCATTTTAAAATTGTGTGTGTATCTTTTCATTCTTTAAGAGCAAACTGAGGGAGATGATGTTGAAATTGGCTGTCCAATAACATGTGGCGACAGTAAAGCTGTGTTGCTGGTGAAGAAGTTTGTCTGTCCAGGAATCAATGTAAAATGTGTAAAGGTAAGCATTTCTACACATTTTAACTTGCAAGTCTCAAAGTGGGTATGAAAGATCGGGTTCAGCCTACCATAAACTAGTAACAGAATAATTGAATGAAAACTAGACACATTGAGTAACACGGCAAGACTGTAACACTATTATGTGACAGTTGGTCTGCACATCAGCAATGAGCAACAGAGTACAAACAAAAGCTCCAAAGTAAATTGATTGTTGGCTTTGCAGAACACCAAGGCTGAAGTCATTGAAGAATTAGACATAGAAAAGCTATACTTACTAATTTCAGCTACCGCTAGCATGTGTTTCTTCCTTTACCTGTATGTTCAGATAAAAAAGGAATTGAATTTCAGCATATTTACTTGTGTGCAAGAAATACGGTTATTGAGAACAAAAGAGAGCAGGTAACATGTTTACATGCACTGGTTGCTCATTTGGAAGCACTACATACTTACTAACATTATATTTGACCTGTAAAAAATACTTACATTTCATTCCTTCCTAATTTTGAAACTGTGCAAGCTTGTGAAGATCCCGGCTTCTCCACTGACAGCTCATTCATGACCATGTCCATACATTAACTCGTTTTGAGATATTGTTGACCTTTTACATGATTGAGGTTATGGCAGGTAATGGAAAAATCATGAGTGGTTGGTGTAACCATCCAAACTGAACTTGGCCTTTTTTCGAAGGAAAGAATATAAAAAGTGTTCTGGCAGGCTCGTATTTCCTGGATGAGTTAGATATGAAGAGTTGAAATAAGAATTATTCTTATTTTCAACCTTTTTTGAGCCGCGGCACATTTTTTACACTTACAAAATTCTGGGGCACACCACCAACCAAAATGACACTCTAACACAGTACATACAATACAATACATATAGTTAATAATATAGTTTCTAAATGTATTTATACTCACTTAGTGTGACCTGAGAGAGGCACTTTAGCTATCTCTTTGGCCGCGTCAGGGCCGAGAATCTCATTTACAATGGCTTTACAAGCTGGCAGTATCAATGTTTCTGCCACACTGTGGGACTTTTTTGATTTAGCTACGAGTTCAGCAACAAGGTAGCTAGCTTTGAGGGCTCTCTCGTTTAACTTTGTGGTTTTTCTAAAAAAAAAAGTTGCCTGTTTCTCATTGTTTGTACGTAAGCGTACAAAATAGTCCATCGGCTTGTTTTGAACGGAGGGTGTTTCGTTTGGAGATGGTGTTTCAGCTTGCTTGGCACCATGGCGCTATTGGATAGCTTCTCACCACACACCAAGCACGGCGGCGTCGGTGCTGTCGCATTCCCGGTGAAAGTAAATCCAAATGAAAGATAGCTTTCGCTGTATTGCCTCGAGCTCACCGTCTTGTCTTTTTTCTTTTGACCACTCGTACTAGGGCCGTCATCTGTGTCAGAATTGTGTCCAGAGCCCTGTTCGCCATTTGCATTTTCCCTTCTCAAAAACTTCTCCATCACTGTCACTTGCTCGTCTTGCTGAGATCCCAAACTGTCACCTGTCGTGCAGCACTAACTCTATTGTTTTTACAGGCATTTATCGCCCTCTGCTGCCACCCACTGAAATAGAAGAGTATTACATTATCTGTTACACTATCTGTTGACACCCGACAATGGTTAATTAGGTGATATTAGATCATTTCCCGCGGCACACCTGACGATCTCTCACGGCACACTGGTTGAAAATCACTGCTCTAAGAGGTGCACTGTTTTCGTGCTGCCCCCTGGGGACATAATGTGGTA
>CAAKHC010003814.1:0-22251 GCA_901007825.1 Macroramphosus scolopax | reverse complement strand
CTTGATTCATCATTTTTTATTAATAATTGTATAAACATATATTAATGGGCTTTGTCAATTACACCACCATAAAAATATTGAGGCAACTTTGTAATTTTAGTCTCCCCATCATTTCAGTCATTGGGCTTTTTACAGTGTAGCTGATAACTGGCGTTCACCGTCAGCGGGACCAATAGACTGTACACGTCTGCAGAAGTATCCCGCATACAGGCCAAGACCAGCACTGTTTAAATATTTAAGATCTTTTAAATTATATGTGTTCTAAATTATATGCCTTTTGACAGGTGGACTTTTTCTCGATGTAGAGGCATCGCTGCCAGCCGCTCTAGTTCCAGGAGAGACAGACAATATGGTTCATATGTGTCATGTTGTGGTAACTATTCATACTGAACAGCACAAGCATACAAATTCACAACAGTATGTGCGAGTGGAGCTGCCCATTAAGTAATGCACATTATCATTGTATTAGTATTATTATTCATTTTCATTCTATTTTTTACTTCGTAAGTTCTCATTGTGACCTGATTAAATAAATAGTGTAACGGACCTTCATCACAACAGACAGTTGACATGACATCGTAACCCCGTTATAATGAACCATGTTAGTCAGTGTGTTCGATGGCTCACTGGCACTGATACTGAGTCATCATTCATTTCATTAATGCCGGTTGTAATCTCCGACCCTGCCAAGGTCAAATGTGAATCGTGTAGAAGTTCTAAACAATTTCAATATTAGAAAAGCCCCACACCCACATGTACACATGTTGATGGAGAGAGGGTGAGAGTCCATTTCTGGCATTATTATGTTTTATTTAATGGCAATCTTATTATATAAGTTGAAAATTCCACATTTAGATGTAGTGTCATTCATTCATATGATTTTGAAAGTCTGTATCTAATTATAGAATAAATCCCGTGTGATGCTTTGGTGTCGTGATGACTGAAACTGCCGTTCATCACTCATTCATAAGATGAATTCATCTGTCACGGGGAGATTGCGAGCTGTTATATAATCTGGCAAATCATCCTGTCTGCTGCTGTAACCCCCCACCGGCCACCCCCTCACCCAAATCAGGTGATAAGCTGATTACTGATATGACAACCTCTTGTCACATCCGGAGAGCGGGAGGTCTAACGAAGGGGAGCCGAACCGGAAATGCTGATTGATTCCGCGGTCTTTCCCAAACAAGTCTGAGAATTTGGTTAAAGATCATCCTACTTTCCCAAAAATCCTTTTAATGTTGACATCAAATGCATCCCTGGAAATCAGAATAAAGCAGCTATTTATAAAAACCATGTGTCTTTTAAAAGATTGAAAAGGCAGCAACCCAAAGTCTCAGCAGTGATTTCCATCGAACGCTTGCATGTAAAATTGTTAATTAGAACAATCGAATATTCTGTCGAACGGCTGATCCCATTAAGATATGTGGCTCAGTTTATTAAAGTATCTGGCTCAAACAGCTTCAATGACGCTAACTTCCAATCACTTACATTAGCCGACTGTGTCACTGGGAGTATCTCAAACCACACAACCAAAGCTCAAATATTACTCATTCTGTTGCACTTCGTAAATTAATCATGCAGTTGCCATCTGGAGCTGTCTGAAAACGTTTCCCATCGCTGATAATGTCATAGTGACATCAACTCCTAAACAGGCTGCTGAAAAACAGGAGGATCTTCGCTCACAAAGCTCACTGACTGGAGGTGACGTCAGTAAGCCCTCTGAGACAAACTTGTGATTTGGTGCTTTATAAATAACATCGACTTGACATGTCAGCACACTTCTGCTTTTATACACTAACAGCTCCTCTACACAGGGACTCAGCAGGATGGGCACAGCTGGAGACGTCAGCGTGCTACTCATCCAGCATCGACAGGAATACTTACTTAGTATTTAACTACATGTATTAGCAGCAGCTGTGTCCTCTGTGCTGTAACCGTTCTGGGAAGAGTCCCTGAGGAGAGGAATGTCTCGACCATCACAGCAACATATTTTATTTCTACAGTTTTCACACTAGTCTGCTTAGATCTGGAGTGATACTGGTGTTGCATCAGTATCATGGGCCATTAACCCGTCACTCCATGTAGGCAAACACTTTCCAGTTTACACACCTTCTCTGAGTTTTATCAGCCTTCATCAGAAGACGTGCCGGTCACCTGAAGTCTGATATTCCCTCTGTCTTCACTTCTGTTTTACTCTAGACTCCTCAGGTAAAATCACCCATGCTGCTAAATACTGATTGCTTTGTTCAGGTTGTCCATCTAGTCTATCATCCAGTGCAGTTCAGAACTCCATCAGAGTACCTCACTTGAAAAGGATACTGATGATAGACGTGGTAGGACTGAATCAAGACAGCAGAGTAACAGGATCAACAAATAATAGTCGTGTCTTATGCATCTTATGAGTAGGAAAGGCACATTAGGCGTCCCTATGGGACGCAGCATAACCCGATAGAGATGCGTGTTCGTTTCCCATCTGCAAAAATAAGTTTCTCACCTGCAGCAGGTCCGAACCGTTGCAGCAACTGCGCCTGTCATTTGGATCGAGACGACAATGTTGACAGTGATTACGAATACACACTCATTAAAACACTTTCACAAAATCATTTTGATAGTCATATTATATAATGTATTATTGCTGTGGTTGAGGTTTGGTCTAGTTTAAGTTAAAATACAGGCTTTTGTCAGCTGGCTGTCGCTCTGAGCGTTCATATGGACGTGAAAGGCTTTACATTGGAGATGATTGGTATACGTCAGTATCAGATGCTGAGATGAAAACGGGATAATAAATATGCTAAACACTTTATAACGCTGATTAAAAACTTCAAACTTACGTAATCCTTTAAGCCCTTGTCATATAATAATATTGATTATAATTTCTTACTATAAATCTACTGTGTGATGAAAAAGTTCCCTTTGTGACCCATGACTGCACGGCTTGTCCTGTCTGCTACAATGAAAGCAGTGTTATTTTTCAATATCTACTTCACTCGGCTTAAAATAGGCAGTCTATTCTGATAAAACTTCTGATGTCCCAATCAAGTAACACTAAGAGTAGCTTAACTCTTAACTCCCAGACTGATGACGTCTTGTCCGTTGCATTTGATCTTAAGACAACAGCACAGACAAAACGAGTTCTTTCAGACTTTGACGCCGACAATAACTGTGTTTAAATGTATTATGAAGCAAATAGGACTCTGCTGTGTGTGTGTGTGTGTGTGTGTCTGTTTCTGTTTTTAATGCAGAGAGACAAAGTGTGCGGAGGGGGAGAAGATACTCGCCAGCAGGAGAGCAATGTGTTATTTTTACTCTTCAAGAAGTGTTCTGTCACTTTGATTCACTGATTCCTGCGTGACTGCCGGATGAACTCCACACAAAACATAATGCATCAGATCCACGTTGGTAGATCGTACAATACATTGTGACATTAAAAAACAACTCTGCATCGCAACGTTATTTTTTATGACGGTTGCAGGAAACCTTTGGACTAATGCAAACACAAAGTAAACAAATCCATCCTTATCTATGGACCCACTGTCCACTTCCATTCTCCATCTGCTTCTCTTTGTCCTTCATACACCTCCCTCACAGTTTAATCAATGTCTTTTCCTCTTCTTCCTGTGCTCATTTATTCCCCCTGACACGCTCATAATATCCCTTCAATTTCCTCTTTCACCCTTCGCCAATCCGAGTGCCATCCATCTATACGGCTCAACCTTATACATCTGCTTCGACTTCCTTGTTCTCCCTGGGTCGCTCACTCATGTTTGAGTCATATAAAAGTGTGGATTTGTCTAAAAGTCAGTTTACTACATCCTCGTTCATCCCAAGCAATAACACAAAGATGAAGAAACTGGTTCGTGCTTGCAGATTCCGAATCACTCGCAGCACCGCTCTCTACAGCTCTCTCGTCGCTCCATCCATGCGTGCCGTCAGTGCCTACTTTATCATGTTGAAGCATTGGAGGTCGAAAGCTAATTAACAAGATTCATACTTAATATATGCTAGGCGATGGTTTTCATGTCATGTGGGCACCAAGAAGGATTGAGGCAGCAGAATTGAGGAAGCCCATATTGCAGCCATCAGCCTTCCTTCTCATCCATCTTGTCCTTCGCTTTATCATGATCGTCCCCAACCTCCATCCGTCCTTCCGTTCCGTTACATTAGTTCTGTGGTCTGAATATCTCTGCTGCTCCTCCCTCTGAGCAGGTGTTTATTGGTTCATTTTTAACTCTGCCAAGGAGGTTAGGTTTCTGCCGGTTTTGGTTTGTCTGTCTGTTAGCAGGATTATTGATTGATTGATTGATTGATTTTCACCATACTTATGGGAGGGGCGGGGCTTGGGCCAAAGAAGAACCAATACAAATGTTGGGCAGATCAGTGGGACCTGGATAAAAAGGGCATTTATTTTACAGGTCTGCTCTTTTCGAGTTACCATCTGTCAACACTAAAATTAGCAACTTCTGAGTGGAACTCCTGACATAGGATTGTTCTAAAAGCTGTGACTGATCCTCCAGTGTTCAAAACAACAGCTCCAAATCTCTCAACTTTCTGGACAAACCCTGGAGACCTCACAAAGAGGAGAGTGACCGGCCGTCTACTGCCCCGTGAGCGAGAGACACCCCTCGCCTACATCTACTGTGTTAAGTGAGGCGTAAAAGTGAGCTGCACATTAAAGATATGTTGGTTTTTCTATTTTATATGTAAACTGAACCAAATCCACAGTACAGCCGTTGTGTTCCGCGATTTTGTCAGATGACATTGTTTCTATAAAATCAAAGCTTTAGTAGTGCAGAGCAACATCTGGGAAGTGACTGCTGGGCAACAAGCAATGAGGTACATTTCAATGGCTATTAACTTCTCAGGAAGTATCACTACGACATTTGTGAAAGCAAAATTGTCATATTTCGAATGATTTATGTAAATCCATCCAGACACACTGGTGGTTTCAGATGCAGTTCAAGTGTGTTTATGGTTTTGATAACTTGAGTTGAAGCTGCTAAGACTTCCTTTCATTGTTGCAGCCTTATATACTGCATGTTGCCCGCTTCACCACTGGATACAAATGGTACATTTACAACATTTCAAACATCCCTGAATAACTACATTAATCCAACACATGCAACAGTGTAACATATTTCTCTGTCACAATGCAAGAGTCTAAGATTGCAACTTTAATGTCTTGTTTGTCCAATAAGCTTGGCCCCTGAACTTCCTGAAGTGAAAACAAAACCTGAACATAAGTGTGTTGGAACCCATTCATCCCTCAGATGATTTACTCTCATACAGTATGCCGGTGTATCTTTTCCTGCCCAACACACAGAGCAGTACGGTGGCTTCAAAATGAAACCAGCTGAATTAATATTGCATGGTGAGGGGGAATCTGGAGTCGAAAATGTCATGTAAATGTGTAAAATATTCATGAAAAAGCAATATTATGAATAGTAAATGCAAAACTAACCATTATTGAAAAAGGGAAACTCACAAGGCACACAAACAGAAGCCAGCATGCTCATGTGTGCATCCATGCATGGACTGCTACATCTCCAGGCCTTTAACCTCGCACACACACACACCATCTGTTGAACATGAGAACACATGCTGCAGGTGTACACCTCTGACTGACCGTAGGGTCCCACTGTGGCGCTGCATTGCCCTTGATGATGGCCTGTAGTGTGTTCTCAGTGATTGAGGTGAAGCTGCGAGGCTGTCAAATCAGACTGAAGGAGGAAAATCAATCATTTGTTCCTGAGACGTTGCATCAATGCATCTTTTAAATATTTAATATATCAACATGCTGTGTACAACTATTGAATGTAACACATTCTGTTCATAATCTTCACATTGTAATTGGATTAGTCCTCAGGTTTTGACAAGCATTTTGTAGATGAATGTGCATAAATGTTTAACATGTCTGGACTGTTGACGATAAGTCCAGGATCTGGCAACTGGTCAGGTCTCAGATCCAGCCGACAGGAGGAGGCGGGGCTACGGGCTTACCCCATCTGGACCAGAACCAACTGTTGGCGGCGGGGCGGAGGAAGTCTGTGTGCTGAGGGGGCAGAGAGTTGGGTGAGGTGAGACAGTTTAAAGAAGGTGACAACTTCCTATTGAATATTATAATGAATGAGAATGATGAGTTCTATCATTGGTTAGTGGTAAAGTGTGAATGGAACAAGAGACCTCCTGGTAGAACTTTCACTTATTTTTTTCCAAACTCTCTCTGACATTTGCATTTCCTATAAAAGAGGCAGCTGACTCATCTATCCATCTGTCTGCCTCTCTGGTCCGTCACCCGAGAGGAGAAGAATTACTGATGGTTGACTGCTGACACTTACAGACGTACTGTAAAATCACAGAGATTGACAGGGATAATATTTCCTGAAGAAAACGCCTCAGTGGAACACAATTAATAAATCAATCAGGGCATGTTTATTGATCTTTGGGATTGTCTCTTGAGGAATTACAGTGGAGTAATGAACCAGCACCAAACTGCTTCCAATATTATCTTCTAAATTGACATAAATGTCATTAATTCCACCATCGAAACAGGATGAATATTTGTTTTTTGACACCAGTAGATATTTTTTCAGCTGATGGGTTATACGTTTTTGCAATTATAGTCACATAGATATAATCATAGTTTTACACCAGCAGTTATTACAGCTGAGAGGAATGTGGACAACATTTCAAACTCTGAACATCTGTTGAGTCCTTTCTTTCACCAAAGTCATTGAGATTCATCAACCGGCGAACATAATAAGTGTTGAGTTGTTTAATCTGGATGAAAACGGTCGACAAACACTGGCACCTTTCCAGCTTTTGGTCCTTTTGTACTTTTTCAGGGTTGTAACGCATTAAACTTCATTGTGTATTTAACGCCATGGGAACATTTTTAATTGGCGCGGTCGACTGCACCAGCCTCCAAGATTTATTTGTCCGTCCCTAAGTTTGCCTTAAACAAAGTAGCAGGAGCTCCAGACGCTGTGAAAGTGACGGATTGGAGCCTTAAAGCCTCTGTAACGATCTCTTGTGGTGAGGATTATATAAACAGAGGGTCGAGTAGATGGATGATAGATTCCTGTGGTTTGTGTATGTGTGGAGGGGGTGCGAAGACGAGTAATTTGGGACAGGAATGGGTGCATGCACGTGTACTTCTGTGCTTGTATATGCGTCTGACAGTGTAAGTCACCCTGCTGCTGTCTCCCTGAAAGCACTCAGCAGACACAGTCCAGTGTCACTGGAGAGCTCCTGTCTAATGTCCACTGCCCCTCTGTTCCTGGGCATTATGTAAGTGTAACCATGAGGCTTGGGGCACATAATAGACCGACCAAAGATTTATACTTAAAATATATAAACTTTATTATTCTTGGTAGTACAATAGATGGGCTTCAATACAAATACAACTACGAATACAGTGAACACAATGTAATAATAAAAGAGAGACAGCCTGAACTCCTATCCTGCAGTAGCTCTGTGGCAATATCAAAGCAGCGACCACATGCTGCTCAGCATCTGCCATGACATTCAACAAGAACACAATAAACACTAGGTCACACTAGCAGCATATATACAATATTACCCCCACAGTCTACATATGAGCCAAAGACTCACCAACGGCACTAGGCTGTACGTCCCTAGCCCTGGTTCCCCACGCTGACTAGTCTCCTTCCTGCGGGAAATCATGACCCCATGGCATTACTACTGACGCTGAACAATGTGTGTGCACAGACATGTCAAACAATAAACAAACAATAAACCAAATGAGCAAGCGATACCTTTCACAAACACACCGCCTCCTTCCGTCACTGTTAGTGGGGTCACCACTGCCTGCCGTTCCCTAGGGACTACCAGTTCACCCCAGGAGGAAATGTTTGGTTGCTGCCGCCGCCGCCGCCTGCTCTCCCTGAAATACAGGCTGCTGCCAGAGACACACCCCCCAACCTTTGACCCCACCCCACACTACCCCTACCTGGCCACATAAGGAAACACGGGGACTTCATTTATAAAACACGCTCGTTGATTTCATCCCGGATTTCACTGTGCAATCATTTCAACAACTGTGATGACAGAAAGACATCAATCGCATACGCACAATACTGTGAGCTCTTTGGAAACGCAGGGCCTCTGGGTAATAGTGTGGGAAGAAAAGATGATCAAAAGCATCACAAAACTATTAAAAGCCTATTATTAGTCACTCATTAAGCCATCTCTCATCTCTGAGTTGCCTTGTTTTTTTTAATTGAATTATAACCCCAGAGGCGATTTTAAGTAGGAATTAGAATATTTTATCAATGCAGCCAGTTGTGTCGAGCCCACAACAGGAGGAAAATGTTATGATGTTAAATCTGAGTAGTGGTGACAGCACAGCCAAAACAATATGCAGCCTCTGACAGACATGCTCAATAATTCATTGAGATACTTCATAAAATTGAGTGGTTTGAGGACATGGACGGACGTGCGAAGAGACCCTTCCGATTCGAAGAGAGCTGAATTAATGTCAAATATATTGTTTAAAATCAGTGGTGTCAGTTCTCTATAAATAAGAATAGAGAGCTCATAAATCACAGACATGAACTCACTTTCGTGGCTTTAACAGTATGCACTTCGAGTGCCTGGTAGAGACATTTAAAACGAGGTTGCTTTAAAGGTCGTGTCAGGTTGAATATGCCATATTTGTGCAATGCATCGCAAACCTGCCATGTGACGCCTGTATAACAACATTAAGGTCACACAAGTGGATTTAATACGATAAGCAGGAAGAAGTTCTTCATTTGTGTACAATATAAAGATATAGTTTTTATAATTTAACCTAAAAATTCAAAGACATGAAAGCAAGCAAATACAGTCAGGATAGCTTCCATGTGACGACAGGAGGTATGATGTTTAAAAAGTCTCATGGGACCTGGCACTTTCTGCTGCTTACATTTCGTGGACATGATGAACACTTTGTGTATTGCTGGCTGATCTTTACGACTATTTGTGGAAGTGGAATTATTGTTATTGCATCACAGATTATTGAATTCACCACTGCCAGCAAAGACTTCCTGCAGTTTATTCCTGGTGTCCATGAATTCTTGCCACCACCCCCTCTGAAGTCAGTGATGGCTGTAAGGGAATTGATTCAATACCTAAATCTGGTTGTTGAAAAATACACATTTGAAATCAAGTCACATGGTTATTATTTACGGCCTTGAGCACTGTAATTTCTGCATTTTCTTATTGTTCCGAAGGCTGGTCTATTGGCCTGAACAGAGATCTGCACTCTCCGGGTATATTTCCAGTTGTTCTTGCAGCAGCCTTTCGAGCACTCAGTGTCGTATAATGTGTGTCGGGGGTTGATCCACTGTTGTTCATAAAAACATAAATTATTAACACAATTGCTGAAACATTTACGAGCACTAAACTTTTACATATGTGACTGAAACACCTTGTGTGCCGTGTGAAGTACACGTCAGTTGTAGTGTGAGACTGTGTGATGTGCATCTCACCTATTAGCTTCATGTTAAAGACTCTGTGGCTCACTGGTGCTCGAGGAGCAGACCCAGACACGGCCTGGACTCGGGGTCATGTCACTAGATAAGATCCTGCCAACTGACCTGCATGTGTGCGTGTGTGTGTGTTCCACCAAGCTCTTGCCTCTTTGTGTGAATACATGCGTGTGTGTGTGTTTGTGTTCAAGTGTGTGTAAGCGTAGTTTTACCAGGCTCCCTCTCAATGTTCATTATGTTGGTATGCATGTTGGTAATGTGTGTGTTAATGCTGGCGGTCAAGGAGGGCAAATGGGAGGACTGGTGTTTGATTGGCGCGTGCCGCAGAGATCTGCTCCCTCCTCTTAGTGAACGCATCACTTCCTTTCACCCTGCCCAGAGCTACTGCCTCGCCGTCTCACAATCACTCTCACACGACTCCCTCTCCTCTCCCGACTTCCTATCTCACTTTCTCCATTGTCTTAACCTGCCTCCTCTGCTCACAGTCCAGCATTCTCTCCCTATCTCTTTATCCTTTTGTTCTAGTTCCAGTCTCAGGATGCTTCCTTTTCCCCACTTTTTCTCCGTTTCTCTCTCTTCGCTCATCCTCTTAATCTCAAAAGGCCACTTTTGTTTTAACAACTTGACAGCCAGTTAATAAACCCCTGATGAATCATTTCAGCACCTCCCTATTTCTCTCCCCTCTTCCTTATCTGCTCTATATTCAATCCTAACACAACCACCTCCTCCTCCTCCCCTCTTCCTCACCCTCTTCCTCTCCTCAGCTGCTCTCCCTGAAGACAGAGGAGAGGCAGCCAGGCAGAACGGCCAGCATGTTCCCACATTCTCTTTACTCCAGCTCTGCAGCTGCAGCATCCCTCTCAACTCTTTCTCTTCATTCCCACCTTTTCATCTGCACACCTTCTTTTCCCTACACAACTTATTTTTTCTCATTTGTAATATTTTTCTGCCTCTCATTTCATTAATACCTCTCGTGGTTATTATTCCTTCCTTCCTTCCTTCCTTGGGATGCGCTTTTCATCCTTCTCTGCCTCCCATCCTTTCCCTTGCCCAGGGGCTTTATCCTTGGTCGTTGCGTATCTCTTGTATCTCCTCCCAGCCTGCAAAACATTGCTCAGGGCCATCCTTGTCCCTTTCCTCCTCGAGCCCCTTTTTCATCAAACCAACTCTCCACCACTCCTCTTCTTTTACTTTTCCCATCCTCCTTCCTTGTGAAAGCTGTATCAGTGTCATATGAGTTCATATTTATTGTAATGACTGTTCTTTTTTTCCTTACCTTGCAGTCACATCATGTTCAGCAGCATTTCGAAGGCCAGTGGCCAAACAAACTTAAACAAAGATACAGACACAAAAACTCTTAGCAGTAGTAGTTTAAGTTTGTTTGGTTGTTGGTTTGTAGAATCTGGTTGACTGAGACTAAAGTCAGAAAGATTCAGATGTTGGCTGGCTGCTGATTTTAAACCAGCTTCCTACCGGCCGTGGAAAATGGTTCTTTCGAAATTACTTGGCAGGTGATTAAATGAAACTATCTGTCTGTCTTGGGCTGGTGGCAGGGAAGAACCGAAACATCTTCCATTGTGTTTTGCTCATCTTTAAGAAATACTCTACAACTAATTGTTGCAGAAACTACTGGCAAGATGGATTGTTTATGGTAAAATGCATCCGAAGAAAAGACAATTCACTTGGATTTACGTCATATTTGGCAGAGCAGGATTATGTGAATCTGAATGGAAGTAATACTCCCTTCAGTATGGAATCTATCTCCATCTCCTTGTGCTAGGCGCTCTTAAATTGGTTTGCAATTGATATATGATGCAAATTTGTGTTAAAATGGCAAATTTATTCACTATTGCAAAAACATTGCGCACGTTTCCTCTCTGTCCTTCAGTAGAAATTAATTGATTTGGGATCTGGAGAACACGTTTATGTCATCCTTCCATATTTTCTCTCTTTACTCCTCTCTGTCTCTTGTCCTTTGAGACTCCGGTTTGAGCTGACAATTGGCAGAGATTTTCTCATCCATTAGTCAATCTCCGTCCAACAGAGACAAAATGCTGACAACATATTCACACTGCGATTCTGGCTGCATGCAGTGTTCTACACACTAATCAACTGATTAATGAGTCCTCATTAGGAGACAGCCACAGGATGATCTGACATTTTAGGCAAGTATGCCAAATAATTACACAAGCTATTAAATCAGCTCTTATTAACCAAGAGGAGCAGCTGAAAACGTTTGATCTAAAACTTGACTTACAGTCTGCTTTCATTCTTTTTCTCTGACGTTCAGGTGCATCTCACAGTTTCCATCATCTTCATCAATAGGTAGAGAAATAGAAAAAAATGCTAATCTTCATCGGACGATTCTGGTTGCAGTTTGGGGTGCACTGCAAGATAATAGTAGGACACAGGTGTATTTTTCTGTTCACTCTCAACTGAGAGTAGGTCTTTGTGTGCACGAGCTGCAGGCCCTTTGAACCATGAACTTAGGTCCGGTTTCTATTATCACGAGGCTCCTGATGAATGAGGGAGCTGCATGGAGCTGCGGACCGGTTGATTTAACATCTGCCTGGTGTATTGATCGCTGTAAGGTGAAGGCGGTTTAAAATAATCACCATGGCGTTTCATGGCGGTAATGGATGATAATGAGAGAGAGGAGAGGTAGCTGTGGTGTGTGTAGATGAGGATGCTGCAGTAATGATGATAATGCTATAGATTATGCTGCTGGTGGGAACAGACTGGTCATGGACAGTCGCATGTGTGTGTATATGCCCGAACATGCAAGTGATGACATTAAAGGATAAGAGGACAATGATGATGGGGATGATGATGGTGAATATGAGTTCCGTGCATGTGTGTGTATGTGTGTTTTCAGGAAGTGACGCTGAACTGCCAGCCATCTGTCGGCAGATTAATCCTGCCTGTGCTTAGAGATATTACCGGCTGGCTTATCACCGTGGCAACAAGCCTTCAATCCTAGTCCAACACAGCTACCATGTGACCTCGCTGAGAAGGGTGGTTGGGGGTTGTACAAACAAACACAAACACATACACACACAGACACACACACACACACACGCACACACATGATAAAAAGGTTCAGTACAATGATGCGTACATGCATATGAGTAGTTCAGGAGCAAATACACACGCAGATGTGAGGGGCGGGGGCGGGGGGGGGTGGCGGTGGTTCAGATACACACAAATACAAACACACTCACTTCCTCTCCTCTCATCAGTGTCATGGTCTGACACTGATGATTTAATCCCACTGAAAGGTTTCAGTGTCACCTACTGAGTTCAGAAATGTCATTACACCAGCCAGCTGGGCTGCAGCAGCTCCCTGCAAATATTGTTTTCAGTCAGCTATATATAGACCTGAATCAAGAAGACCTATAGCCACCTTTGTTGTTCTCCTTCACACCACAAAATGTTTTTTTTTATTAGATCAATCAGATCAATCCCTCTTGCACGAATATCCTCTCTATGGACACACACACATGCATGCACGCACGCACACACAATACGGGCCAGTTCATGTTTGATGTAACATTCAAGGTTTTATTCAGTCTTTACATACAGTACACCAGTCAGAAATATACAGGGAACCTTCAACAAAGGTCCGTCAGGTTCACCCTAAAATCTGCAGTCCAAGAGATTTTCAGATGAAGATTACACAGTGTGAGCTTGCTTAGCGTGTTTGTTTCATCAGTCCATGTTTTTACATCCGTTCAGATGTCACTGATAACTGCAGGAAGCTGGAGAATGACAGGTTTCTATGACTACGATTGTTAGCTATTTTCCCTTCCTCACATATTTAATATTGATCACCTTCAGGATGCCAAATATTGGCTTAACTTGATTTAGCTCCCCCGCCCCCCCGATGCATCAACGCTAAGGTCTCTCTCTCTCTGTAACACACGGCTTCTCACAGTTTACAGACACACGTCATGGCATAAAGGTGATTTGGTCTAAGCTCATGCAGTGCCTGTTGAGAGAGGAGAGGTGGACCTGAGGTGTGCTACACAGCTAAAATACATTTATTTCACTGTTGCACTCATTCATTATTCCGCCTTTTATCCAATTAAACCTGCTCAAATGAACTTCTTAAATTTGGATTTCAAGTTAAACTGAGTCAGGTCCTAATCTGACGTCCATGAGTCTGCTCCCAGTACGTGGTGGTGAGTGAGTGATGAACAGGGCTATTTAGTCAAAACCCAAATGGTGTGTTCAATTCCACACTGCCTGAACCTGCCTCTCAATGTAATTAGATTACGTAATCGTGATTGATATCCTGACAGATTAGTGAGAGGTCCTTTCCAGAACCCTTAAATGGTTCTGCTCCAGCCCGACAGTCAAGCAGCACCATCATCAGGCAGGCCTGGAGGGAGGAGGAGGAGGAGGAGGAGGAGGAGGAGGAGGAGGAGGGAGCATTTTGTTTCAGTTCACACAATAAAATAACAACGTACGACGAACATCTGTGGAGTTTGGGATTTAAATGTATATTGTAATTCAATTCAACAGTAAAAATCTTCATGTGGAACAAGTTGTCTAATTTTCTATTTAAATGCCTTATAGACACATAGACATATGAAAGTGATTCGTTTTAAATGCACAATGTACTGCATCAAGTCAAGCTCTAAATGCCTTTTTTTAAACTATGGCTTTTTAGTTTGTACTAAGTAAGAAGCCCTTGAATGTATAAGAGGGCTGTTTTCCAAAACGTACTAATGGGCCACCAAACTCTTAAGACTGGCGACATAATGTGATTGCTAAATTCATCTGAGGTTCTTTTGGCATCAGTATAAAGAATGATGTAGTTCAGTGAGCTCTATGTTAATGAATGAAGCAGCTTCGTTACATGCTGCATTCCTGAGGAATCAAATTATTTGCAAGTGTACTTCAGTAGAAAGTCGGTGGAGAGTTTCATGAGACTGATATCATTGGCGCACATGCCCATTTATTAGTAACAGTCAGGAGTAACAGCTTAACTTCAAGGAGACCTACATCGCTACATGACCTGTGCTATGTTGGGCAGTAAGAAGCTGGAACAAAGGGAATGACTCTGAATACACGTTTTTGATAAAGAGTCCAACCTCAATAGCACCAGTAGGCAAATAATTAGGCTTGAAGACTATTTTCTGATGTGGGCTTTACCGTACAAGGTAAGATGGTGAATGCAAAGTGTGCCGACATGTCTCGATAGGCTGATCATCTCTATAAACAGCATTTTTTACTACAAAAGATCGTTATTAAAGATTAGCGTTATTTTTTTTTTCCTGAGTCTGTGGTCAGTGTACTTTAATCCAAAATTGGTTGCAACCACTCTGAGTTTCACTGAGGATTTCACCGTATTAAATACGTTCAAAGTTTTTAAATTGTAGTATAGTTTGACGTTGTGCTGGGTCTGAACCCTGGAATGTTCTGCTGGCTGATAACTCATGGTGCCAGCCTCTAGCCTGCATGCTTACGGTGTATGCCTGTGTACCCTGTGTTTTAGTAGGCTGTTTGGTTTATTGGCTTGTAAATCAGAACTTCTGCTACAACATATTTTAAAGGAATGTATTTATGTGCACGTGTCCTAAAGTAGAAGATTCACTGGGTGTAAAGGGGTTTCAAAATCTTTTGGGAGTAGATAAACTGTCTAGGTAGTTTGAACATCACTGAGTTGGTATTGTCTGTCTGGCTCTGTACTGTCATTTATATACACACTTGGCATCGAGATGCAATAGCTTACTAAAAAAAAAAGTATTTCTTTAAAAGTTTGAAGAAAACATAGAAACATGCGTATCCTATCCATCACACATGCAGTTAAAAAATCTTTTAAAAATGAATTCGATTTTGCATATCACTTTGGCAAGGGAGGCAATATAACATGTTTTCTTCTAGGCTTACGTTTCATCTCTCTACCCTTGATTCTACATATTAAAAAATGTTTTGTTCCTCTACATAGAAAAAAAATCATCTTTTTTTTTTATATGCTACTGCACAAAAAGCAACAGACAACAAAATGAATCCACAAGTCAAAAAAGATAAGCAAATGAGAAAAAAAAAAGTTGCATTATTAATTTCACATTGACAGATAGAGAAGGAGCCTGTGGAGAGTGGTGGACTGGTGGAAGAAATCCGCCTGCTCTGGGAAGTGTTGCGGCTCTGCAGCTCACTGCAGTGAGTTACTAATGAATGATAAATGTAAACCATGGAAAGCCGGAGCACATTTATGGTCTTCTACATCCTCACACACTGAGCGTGTGTGTGTGTGACCTGAATGAAACCAGACATAGCGACAGGATCCAAGAGGAGGAAACTGAGCTCCAACTGCTGTTCCCAAAGTTTGCTTCTCTTTCTAGAATAAATATATGTATAGCATGCATGTGTCAGCCATTCACTAAAAATAGGCATCACACCGCATTGACCTGTGTTCTGTGGAGATTAGATCAGTGCTTACTGTGTAGTGACTCTCCAGCAGGAGCTGTGGATAGTACAGGACATTGGCTTGGCCTTAAAGCTCAAGGTCAGTGGTAAGCTTTCGCTAGAAGTGCAGGCTCACAGTAACTGAAGAGAAGCCAAGACACAAACTCTATTATTAGGTACCCTGACATGCCCTGTCAGTGTACACATCAAACCTCACGAATCCAAATGAGAACCACAGGGATGCTCAGAGGATTCTTAATCTGCGGGTAATCACCTGTATGAATCATAAAGATTATGACAGTGGGATTGAATGGGAGGATTTCGTCGGCTACATCAGTTGTTGCTGATGAGACAGAAAGGTTCATTCATGGGTGTTCCCATCAGAATCAACCTCTCAAATGTGGCAGTGATAAGCCTCTATGTTCCATGTGAGCTACATAAGGCATTACGTCTTCTACGTGAACCACACAGCAACAATCAAAGATAGCGATGCATGTGACTGTTCGTTAGCAGAGGACGTCTGCACACCCTCAGTGTCGAGACATCCGGATGTCTTTGTCTCTGCACCAGAATCTTTGAATTGACTTTGAGTTCAGAATTCTTTCTGGTTTCACCTGCATATCCCGGTCAGCCTCCTTCTCACAGATGATCAGGCCAACAGTTTTGTTTTAATGTGTGTCTCCATGTGTACTACATTGTCCCTTTATCTGGTTTCACAGGCCTATAGTGTTTTAGCTCCATGTTAAGATGATGCATTTACATTTGTATGTGTCCAACAACACATCCCTTCATCCCATCAGTCTGCCACTCTCCCACTTGCCTGCATCGGATCAAGGTGCAAACACGGTCATCGTCTTTTTTTTCATATCATTCTTTTGCTCTTCTCTTGCAATGCATGCATGCTGAAATCCAGTCAGGAGAGAAATGCAAAATGAAAACCACTAAGGTCCATAAACACACATGACCCTAGAGAGTTACTACTCATTGGTTACACAGCTGATCATTCAAAAACACTGCGCAGTGTAAACATGCCTTTTTCAAATGGCCTACGGGCCCTGATTGCCTGAGGTTGTGCAGCTGATTTTGAAGAAGCAACCCAAGGCTCTCTGTGGAATATACATATAGAGGTTGAGCTTAGCAGGTGCATTTTGAATGCTAGTGAGCTACAAATTTCATTTGTTATGTACATTGTTGCAAATAAAATCAGTTGCACAGCCTCAAAGCGTTAGAGAAGCAAAGCTTATCCCCTCCCTCCCCGTACATGTCATTAATCAATTTAATCAGTGAGAAAGCAACAAAATGAAAAAAAAAGACAAACAGTTCATACATTTGAAAAACAACAACATGATTGCCCAACCCATGAAGATAAATAAATCTATTTGGATATATTCTAAATGGATAAATAATATCACCGTAATATACTCTATGTATCTTTTCAACAATAATTCAGTATCTTAAGGATGGCACCATCGCTTTCTCAAAAGATGACATAACTCATCGTGATATATTTTTATAAAATTTGTTTTAAGTTGTAATAAAGTGATCTGTCTTCTCCTTTTCTTTCGACTCTCCGCACCCTGGAATGCTGCAAGGAGGGAAGTTTGGTTTGTGCTTTAGGAGAGTGTGACGTTTACACGCTGTTAGTCCATTTGTTCATCGGTTCCTCTTCAAAGTTTACGTAGAAGGAGCGCAGCAAGGGTCATTACTGTCATCCGAAGCTCCCGGGGTCTATATAGCTGCCAACCATGGAACAGAGAGAACGAGAGATAGGGGAGAGGAAAGAAAAAAGTGTTTATGGTACTAGCTGTGTTTGTGTTAAAGTCATCTTTTGCCAAGAGACAAAACATAAACATCGTCAGTCTTTTCCTCTTGGTTTTGGCTTAGACGATGTCGCAGCGGGGGTGAGGCTGACACTGATCCCACGCAGCTCTTTCTAGCTTGGCTACGATCTACCTCAAGTCCCCAGCTAGGACAGGAAGCAAAGAAAAAGTTCCCTCTCTTCTCTCCTTCCTTGGTTGTTTTCCCACAGTGTAAAGTCTCCCTCCTAATTTTGCACTCACAAACTTGCCTTCTTTCTCTAGCCTGCCTCGGCTTTGACAGTTCTTCCGTTCTTTTAATGATGTTGAAGCTCAGTCCCATCGTCTATCCTGTCCTCCCTTTTTTTTTTTAGGCTGACACAGTCCAGAGGAAAAGCACCATGGGATGCATCAAACACTGTCGTTGACATCCAATATCCCCAAAGACCAGCATAGCCTCTCCTCTGTTATCCTCTCCCTTCCCCTCTTCTTCGCATCTCTAGTCCTTCCCTGTCCAACCCTGGAGGATATATTCCTGCTATTAAAGAAATGAAGGGCAGAGGAAGATGGTAATTAGTAAAAAAAAAAAAAAAAAAAGGAGAAAAGTTGAACACGACAGTTGGAACATCTCCCCAGGAGATCGAAACTATTAATGTCTGAACAGAAGTTTGTGTCCTTTTTTTCTGCTTTTTAATCTTCTTCCTCTTGTCTCTCCAAATGTTGGAGCTGGAGATTTGGTCTCGTTACATTCTGTTTCATTTGATCATCACAGAGGAGAGGCCATCTTGTTGGACCTCCATACCATCTCCATTAAATTAAAATCATAATGAATTCATTCCCTCTCTTGCACACTCGTCCCACTCCTCCTTTGCAGCGCACCTCCTTCTCTTCATCATCAGACGTAGGCTGATTCGCTGGACTGTGTTCGTCCCAGGTTGGGTGGCTGAGACAGATGCGCCATGTCCTTCTTCCTGATCTCACAAATGGACTTCCTGCGGGCCTGGACACCCCTGATGGCGGCCTTGATCTTGCGCCAGCCCAGGTGGTTAAGCTCAGCCAGGTTGAGCACAACACAGATGCCACTCACCGCAAACATAAACACAAGGAATACAGTTTTTTCAGTGGGGCGAGACACATAGCACTCCACCTCCTTCAGACATGGGTAGCGGTCGCACTCAAAAATCCCAGGCACGCTAAAGCCATAAAGGAAGTACTGGCCGGCCAAAAAGCCAATCTCAAGTGCGTTTCTGAACACCACCTGAATGATGTAAAAGCGGGAGATCCCTTCTTGTCGACGAACCTTAGAGCTCTTTGAATGTGTCAGGCCCCGCGGGGCATTGGGGATCTCCTTCACTTCCAAGCAGTCAGGTTCTTCCTTCCCTCCTCCGCCATCACCGCCATGCTGAACTAGAATCCCATTAATGTTGCGGAGCTTACGTGCCCCATCCCTCCCACCGTAGTCCCTCTCCATTATGGGATAGAGAAAGGAGTAGCGGCGGTCTCTCTGCTTGGCTGACTGGTGGACTGAGTAGGTGATGAAGCAGAGGCTGGGTGTGCACACCAGTATGATCTGGAAGACCCAGTAACGGATGTGGGAAATGGGGAAGGCCTTGTCATAGCATGCCTGGTTGCAGCCGGGCTGCAGGGTGTTGCAGATGAACATGGTCTGCTCGTCCTCATACACTGTCTCCCCGACAATAGCCACAATCAGGATGCGGAAGATCACAACCACTGTCAGTAGGATCCTAAAGGACAGAATAGAGATACATGTGATTTATACAGTCAGAGACATTCAGTGATTTACTGTAACAGGATGATGAGATGTCCTGAGATGTCCTGAGATGTCCTGCCCTGGTACTAGGTTCTAAAGAAGTGCTGACCAGCAGAGGACAGTGTGAGAAAGCAGGAAATGCTAACAGAGTTAAGACTCAAGGAAGGATGAATAGCAAGTAATGACATTTGGATTTAGCAGAAAAGGGCTGCAACTAATAATGTTCATTATCAACTAATCTACTGATTAATCAATCGTCACTTGTTGAGGTCTGGCTGGGATTGGAGACAACATTCCACGGTCAGGTTATGGAAAGATCATGGTGAAAATTCATTCATGGTCACTCACACAGTAGCTCGGAGCTTCTCATATCAGTGGGAAGGGCTTTACGTTGGAGTTAATGGCTTTATGTTGTAGTTAATGGCTTTATGTTGGAGTTAATGGCTTTAGGTTGGAGTTAATGGCTTTACATTTGAATTGATAGCTTTACATCGGACAGCCCATTGCATTTCACCCGGACACAAAACAGCGTCTTATACAGCTACAACAAAGCGTCACTAGCGTTAGCCTGAGATGAGGGCAGGGACGTAGTGACGCAGTTTGAAGTTGAGACTGCAAGCTAGCTGTCTCTTAATCCCCTCTTGATAACCTGACAAGCGACAAGCGAGACAAATAAAAAGAGAAGCGGTTTGAAGACCACTTCTCTCTTTATTGTGTGACCGATTAGTGCTACAATGTTTCAGCTGGCTAGCGTTAGCTTTTAGCACACCAGCTAATAACGTTATTATCCATCCCTTCCTGCAAGTTCCCCTCGGACACTTGCTGCCAGCACTTCCTGTTACGTGAAGATGCACAAAAATGACCGGGCCTTAATGATGAGAATCATCTGAGACGTATGAAACATCCCAAACAATAAATTAACCACAGAAAGACCAAATATCTGCAGCAGTAATGCAGAAGTGAGGTGAAGAAAACTGTACTAAGAGGTTGAAAGGAAACGGGAGAAATGAAAGGTTGCAAAGTGTAAATGAAATAACTGAGAATCGAGGGATCACAGAGGGGACTGAAGTTACAGCAGGGGGGTTTGGGAGTGATGTTGAACATCAGAAAGAGTAGAGCGAGAGGAGTCACAGAGGCGCGGAAAAGAGAACAAATTGTGCTCATGATGGAGAGGGACACTGTGCCACTGCTTGGCTACTATTCATCCCGATAAGAACCAGAGAAGAAGAGTTCTTCAAATCCCATTTATCAGCCAGGGTAAACACTCCCAAGAAGAAATGCTGGTGTGAGTGGGGACTCTATGTGTCGTCAGTCCTCATCACTCACAGCTTGTTATCTGTAATGCAGGGCACAGTTTCAATTTGTGTGTGTGTGTGTGTGTGTGTCTGTATGTGTGTTTACAGGTAAAAGGCGGTTATCTCACACATCTCCTCTAATTTCAGTTTCCTCTGCATCATTAGGCCCAGTTAGCATGGCAACCTCAGTTCACACATAAATTGGAGCTGTGATTAACTTCTACACGTATCCAAATGTATACGCACAATCGTGCAGTAATGTCTCAGGTGTTGGCTCTACTAAGAACAATACATGAACTTTTGCTGTCCATCCTAGCAGCAGATGAGACTGAGCTGATCAGTGTTTCCAGACGCGGTGCTGTTTTTTTGGGATGAGATAGTGAAGCAAAAGATTATTGTTGCTGAAATTAGGTTCACTACAATTCACTGTGTGCACACTAATGGCTCTATCCAGGCATGTGCGTCAATGTACTAACTTGGCAAATCGGTTGTTTGTGTCTGTGTGCTTCCATGATGTTCCATTACACTGTAGATAAACGACAGGTTTCCATTCCTCCCTCTGTTCTGCTTTCCTCTCCTGTGGATAAACTTTCCTTTGTTCTTTTATTGCTCTATTCATCCCTCGTTTATTTTTCAGATCCGAGACCAAGCAAGATACCCTAGATAGCAAGCTTTTTGCTTTGTACAGTCGGTGTGAGGCTCTTGGCTGTCTCACATTGTAATCTATAGCTAAAATAGGTATGCAACTAGGCTGCAGACGGGCCTGGACGTTGCTTTAAATCAGTGATTGATTGTTTGCTGTGAAGTTCAGTCCCTAAAGGATAAAGGAGTCCACAGTTCCACATCAGATAAACTCTGACTAATTACCACCATTTACTTTAATGACAATCCCATAAATAATGGCATGATAAATCGTTGTCAGTACTGCATGTGAACCCAGAATACACCATTAAAGTAGCCCATCAAAATCTGACCTCATTATATTTGTCATGGATTTGTGGGTTGTGTGCTCATACAAGTCGATAGATTGTGACATATACAAACGGGCTTTGCAGGCATGCTGATGGGCAGCACGGCATGCTGTAGAGAGAGCAAGTCGTCCCTGACAAAAGGTTAATGTGCATAACACAGATCATTTAAATTTACAGATATAAAGACATTGTAAGTACCATTCAGAGGTCAGCAGTAAAGCATATGTCATCTCATTGTACATAATGACGATGTCATGTTTTAGAGTTAGTTTTTATAAAATGTACTTGTACTCACATATCTGTAACATTTTCTACAGAGCCGGAGTGTAGATAAGATCACTCGCATTGCCAGTAGACACGTGAACAATTTAATCATACGCCGCGGCATATGCTGCATTTTGAAAATCAATAATAAGTGGTAGGTGCTTTATGGCAGAAAAATGCAAAGTGGCACACTGATGCTAAAGTGGAATTTTTTGGAGCTGTGTGCGTGTGTGTGTGTGTGTGTGTGTG
>CAAKHC010003813.1:39344-54301 GCA_901007825.1 Macroramphosus scolopax | reverse complement strand
AGGAGGTGAGACTCAGCAGAGATACACCAGCTAATGGGTGAGGCAGAGCAGTGGCAATCAAACTCTGCCACCCACTTGACATAAATGTACCTTTACCTCTTGCAATATACACCACAAGCTAGAAGCAAACACACAGTGTCACTGTGTGTTTGTACATCAGGTTCTCTAGTGATTGTCCATGTTTACAATGCCAGGACTTCCGTCGTAACATTATAATACATGTAGGTGTCAGGACTGGACTTTATTAAATCACTTCATGTCAACGTTTCCCCCTAAATTGTTTGAAACCGTGTGAGTAACATAGATTTGCTAACAGGTTATAAAACCCTGAGCTGCAGGAGGCAACTATCTTAACTAAGAAATTTCTAAAGAAAACAACCGTACTTCATCTGCCAGGCAGACAAACTCTGCAACTAGCAGGTGAACAACGTGAAACATTTCATGCTCAAGAAGAAAATATTTGACCGAGGTGTTGGTAGAGATCACTTACATTGCTGCGCTGCGTCTGCTGTGTTAGTGACTCAATGCTTAATAGCCAAATTAGTTCAAAAGGATAGAATGTGTCGGTGTGTCGTCCAAGTGGCCGAAGAAATCTGTTATGATCATCTTAAACTCCCAACAATTATTTCTGTAACATTCAATAACATCATATATTTCTGTTGCATGCACTTCTAACTGAGCCATAGCTAGCAATTAGGCATTCTACAAAACGAGAGAACACATTCTGGATATAAATTAGATCTCTTAAAATACAGATTTAGATTTAGATCTCCTATAAATAGGAAAGGACGCAGTAACTACGATGAGGTGTTTGTTCCTAAAAACAACCTGTTTTTCCTCAGCTCCGATTTGGACCGCTGACGTACGTCCAATAGCAACACTGGCTGACATTCATGGAAATTGCACCATTTAGAGCCATGTACCTAACTGATGGACAAATCTGTATAATTATACCATGTAAATCATTCAGAGTGTATCTTCAAGTCAAGAGGACAAATACTCATATCTCACTTGTTTATTTGGCTCACATCCCAGCAGATAAAAGCTCTGCTTTCCTGCACAGAGCCTTTATCAAGAGTGTTTGTGTATGTAAAGGAACACTGAGAGTGGAATTTAAAGAAGGATTTCAAATGGGATTTCAGAGTAGTAAAATGATTGTCTCGTTTCTCTACAAACAAGAAGTAATGTTAGCAGAATAATTGGAAAGCTACGCTGCAGTCACAGACATCTCCACACACACAGCGGCTTTTAAATAAGTAAAAAAAAAAACATGAAATACATTGTACCAGTTGTTTTAAAACTTCAATCGTCACATTTCTGATTTTCTGGCGTCCATCGTTTTTAATAATAGACATTGACAAGCACTGATTTAGACGACAGTTGGTGTGAATTATCAACACTACAGTAAACACTTTGTGTCTCTGTCGTCTCACATTAAAGGGATGCTTGAAAGTCCGGCTCGCTGAAATCGGCAACAAATAATGCTGCTGACCAAAAGAAACCATTTCCGTGTGGTTAAATAAGGGGGCCCCTGTGTTTGTAATCCTCAAGCCATTTGCAGCTAGACTCAAAATTGTATCCTCATTTATTTCATTTTCTGGGCAGCCATCATCGTTGTCAGTTCTCTCCTGTGGCAACGGCCGGCCAGACTATTATTCTTCTCTCAAAATCACACACAAACTCATACTGCTGCACTCGGTTAGAAGCCTGGTGTCATGACCGCAGTGTGTTTGATATATGCTGCAAAGGAAGTTCATCTGTGAGAGGAATACAACTCCAATGTGTAAAATTCAAATCCATTCACGTTTGTTGGGCTTAATATTGGAACAAGCTGAATTAAAGAACACATCATTGCTTTCTAGGGAACGTGTTGCATCTCCACACGCAGTGATTTTAATATTTTCAAATATTTTTGCTGCAGAATCGAACAATCTGATCTAAATGTTACATGAGACTGTTACCACAACTCTTCCCATGTGTTGAAAAGGAAACTCAATCTGGATCTAATCATTGACCCAGCTCGGCCATAAGAGGTTTTGCAGTAAAATATTGACCTCAAACTAATTCCTTCTTTGTTCCTGACATGCGAGTCCCAATACAACAACTGGTCTTAGTCAGTTGAATATAAGTCCTAAATAATAACCTGGCCAGCAAGATCAGATAGTGAATGGGTACTCCATTATTTACAACTTCTTACAGATGTTTCAAATTAAAGGCCTACCAGGATCAGGTCCTCTGAACTTCTCTAAGTGAAATGAGAGAGCAATGGAGATACTGATGAAATTGACGGCAGTGAAAATGTGCATTACCAAGACCACAGCTCCACATAAAGGAGCTTTCTTTAGTTTGCATTAACAGAAACAGCATTGACAGTTAAATGAACAGGAGCAGATTGGAAACATGGAGGGTTTTAAATGAAATATGATAATATACACGTATAATACAGGACAATTATGGATAAAAGCCGTGTTATGTCTTCAGTTTAGGTGAATAAAGGCCCTGGTTATTTCCCACTATTTAAGAATTCACAATTCAAACATCAAGTCCAACTTCAGATGTGACACATTTCCAATACAACCCATAAAAATATTTCCTTTATTCTCCCATTTCAGTGTGGAAGAATGATAATATTTTCTGATGAATCAATTGTATGATGAAAGTCTGGTTCGGTTTGTGCAGAAAATATAATGTTTTTATTCACAGCTAATAACAGACTGGAAAGAAAGTTTCTAAACAAACGACTGTGAGGGAGTCTTGAAAGATTACATAATACTCTCTGGTAAAACAGATAAATGTGATTTATGTGAAAAAATATTGTGTCGTGATTTGTTTCAAATGTACAAAATAAATTGCACGTATGCTGCTAGAAAACAATATATATATTACAAAAACAATGATATGACCTCTGTCTTGACCACAATAACCAGCATCAGAGTTGATGGTTAACAATAGTGCTTGTAGCCCTCACAGTCTTAAAACATGTAGTAGGATCTGTCGTGTAAGAACACCCACCTTCACCCACAATGCCAAGGACTTCAAACTTATTCATCACATCCCCGAGGGCAGCGGCTCCTCCAGCAGTTAAAACGAGCTGCTCAGGTTTTAACGGTCAGACTCCTGCTTTGACCAGCGGTGGACAGCGTGAACTGTTGGGTCAGGAAGAAATGTACCAAGCGCCTGACCATACCCCATCTTCACTCGTCTTCCTCTTCAGTTTCTCTTCCTCATCATATAGCTTCGAAACGTCTGTTTCTTTTATTTATGGCTCTGACTCGACTGGTTTCAGTTGTCTTTTTATTCCTTTTCTTGGGGTTTGTCCGTCCGGCACTCTTATCCGAAACGAGGCAAAGTCGTACCTTGAAGACCAGAAAAAAAGACACAAAGGGTTAAAATGTGCTGTTGAGGGGTCGCATCAAGGTCCCACTACCCAGGATTCCTTGCACAATGACGGGGAGTCTTGTGGTATTCCTGTCACAGATGGCAGCTAACTAGGACATGTAAAGCCAGCACTTCCTCGAGGACACATTTGAATCATGGATGACTTAAGCAGGACTTCCACACACTCATCCTTCCCCCCCTCTATTCAATCCTGTCAGCCACACACTCCAGTCGAAGCCCAGGATGCTGCAAGGATGATGATATAGACTGAAGACACAGTGACTAACAGCACTGTGAGCCATTTCTACCTTACATTAGGCTAACTTCTGTTTTAGCCTTGCAGTGGCTCGAGGGATCCCCATGAGTCAGTCCATTGGTTCTCCTCTTTGGTCCAGACTGAAATATGTCAACAAATATTAGATGGTCTGCAATTCAATATTTCACTAACTTTAGTAGATCTAAGAGCAGGGCTGCAACCTTATTTACATGATAACCGTCTTGACAGACACAAATAAATTGTACGTGGTATGATATCCATCATTCTTCATAAACCTGTATCATGTAAAAGTGGTAAACCACTGCAACACCATGGAGAGGCTGCCATGGGAGGTGCCAAGCTGCTAACACATTCATACACTGATGACGTAGCATCAGTAGAAATTAAGGGTTCAATGCCTTGGTCAAGGATACTTTGACACACTTCGGGATCGGGAACCAGTAACCTTCTGATTACTGGATGGCCACTCACTCCTCCCCTTATTGTGTCTTGTTGAACGCCTTGCTTATTGGTGATATAATGCAAATGTATTGAAACTGTAATTGTCCCTGTTTACTGGAATCTGGCCCTGATGTTTCTCTTCTAGATTCTCAAAATATATACAACATTACTACAAGCCCATGCCAAACCATTTTATTGTTTCAGGCTGAGGATTAATATTTCCAAAGGCTTACGTCTTCTTCCGTCCTTCATCCATAACTAGACCACGGTTATTAAATGCTTCTTTTGTAATTTGAACGTTGTTGGATTAGAACCATCAAAGCTTCTCACAGCGGCCGTCCAACTTCATTTGTTCAACATTTGATATATTCAGCAGAACGAACACAATTCTAATGTTGATTTGGCTCATGTGCCTGTGTAGGTGTTGTCCTACGCTGTGTACACACTGTCTTTCTAGGGGAAGTGGTAAGGTGGTGGATGTTGAGTATATGGTGCTGCCACTGGAGAGTGATTATAGCTCTATATCACGGTGCCTGAATATAGCCTAACCTGAAAACCTCTAAAACCTGGAACGATGCAATTCCTGCTCTGAGGGGAAAATGTTCTATAAATGTACAATATTGAACAAAGCTTCTCCTTGCAGGGCAGACAGCTGGCAAATGAGGTGGAGACGTCCCCGTGAAAGACCTGAGAGATATTGATAGATTCCACTTGCAACACGCCTGTTGGTGTCTGCATGCAGAGACAAAAAAATGACAATGAAGTGAGTTTGGGAGTGTGGATGTAATAGTTTGGTGCGTGCATCCGCGAGCACGAGAGCATGCGCGTGTATGTGTGAGAGTTGAGAGAAAGAACGAGGGGGGAGAGAGGGCACTAATGCTGCTCTCTCTGCACCGTAACTGCGTCTCTCTCATCGCTGCGTTGCGGAGCGGAGCGGAGAGGAGCGGAGCGGAGCGCACACCATTCCATCGCTGTCCACGCGTTTCTCAGCCTACACAGCAACCAGTGCATACATTATAACGGTGTTCACTGAGTGTCTTCACGACAGTGTTGCACAACAAGAACCCACAAATAGCCCTGTAATCTACCCAGAATGAAACAGATTCTCCAGCTCGTAACATATGACCAAAATAATGCATTACAGGCTATCAATGAAAGCAACGAACCCATCTTTACCTTCAGATGTGATGTGTCGCCTGTGTGAGCTGAGAAAGCTCCGAGCACAGAGCATCGTGTCCATGAAAATGATGATGGGAAGACGAAGAAACATCATGTGGCGCGACAGAGGGGGGGAAGCCCAGGGCCTGTGCGTCGTGACACGATGAAAAATCCTACTCACTCATTTTCTGGATGGAAAGGAGAGCTAATCCGCAGGCATAACGCCGATGACGGGGTATCCATGTACCGTCAACAGTTCTTCAGAGGCACAGTGTTCATAGCCTCAGCATCAGCTGGTTATAGCAGCAAAATCGTCATTATTCTGAGCGACGCCACCGACAGCCAATAGAAACGCAGCCGTCTGCGCGTTCCAGCAGTGGTTTTACATCCAGCATGAGCTGGGATAAAAAAAAACAACAACTTTGGGATGCAAATGGGGTCCTGCACATAATTTGTTTATGCCTGTTATTAAGGTATATCCATGTAATAAATACACATATTTTCAAAGTGTCGTGATATGGCTGTGATCATATCCAGTCCATGTTGACTTAAATCTTCCTGCAGCTTGTCCTCACCCTCTTCCACCTACACCTTCCCTCCACTAATTCAGTTTGAATTCACTGGATTCAAAGACAATGCTTCATTAAATGTGCTGTAGCTTCTGGCTCTCGTGCAGACCACCATCCTCGTCCAAGGGTCACGTGTCCCGTGTTTGACCTACACATCATCCTTATGGCTTTTAATGCCTCATGATTGGCAGAAAGTTACAAAGCCACTGATTATAATCAAACTTTTCAAGAAGGTTCGAGTGGCTTTACTGACAAGAGTGAAGTACAACAATCAATAGCACTGTTAATATAATTCAACAATACAGGTACTGGAGCTTTACTAGTAAAATTCTGAAATAAGTGAGTAGTACCTATGTGTTTACTAAGTTAAGCACTACATGTAGGCATTTGTTTGACAGTTTATCAAGATATGTGATTTTTTTATATATTTAAATTGAAATACATTCTGTTTAGTTTTTGATATCTATTTCTGTAAAGCAATTTCCATTACAATGCAATGCAGATCATGAAGTAGCACTACATTACTGGATCATATTGCTGATGTATTTACATTTAGGTATCATTTCAGAGCTGCCATTTCACATTTAACTCTACAAAAGTCAATAATACAGAGTTGTGCACATTAAATGTTGAGCCTTTGTCCTCCAAAGAAGAATGTTATGACCGAGATGTGAAGTCACATTTGAACTCAAAGAGGAAACTATTTGAATAATCTGATTTGAGGAAATATTTTAAAAACATTCTGTACTTGGATGTGAAAACAATCCTTTATCATTGACAGTTCCCCTGCAGGAAAACAGGGTGTATTTCTTTAGCCACAAACATATTGAGCAAAGACTTTCAAGGCACAACTTTGAATAATCAATGATTATTCTCTTAGCTGATAATCAGCAGTGTTGGTAAGTTACTGAGTACATCTTTTTAAGTACTATAGGTCAATTACCCAGCCACTTTATATTAAGATTTTGTACAAAAAAAATATTATCTTATCATACTTAAACGAAGTTTATTCATCTGTTTAGGTTATTTTACAGCATCAGTGCTCATGGAGACAAAAACTTGAACCAGAGCTCGCCTGAAGGATAAATGTCCATCTGTTTGCATGACCAGACACCCTGGCAACTGAGTAATGTGGCAGTATATCAAATTAATTTACAAATATTAACTGTCCACCTACAGATCTTATCACAGGATAACCCCATTTAAAAAACAAATGAAAAATGAGTGTGACAGAGCAAACTATGCAAAAATAAAAACCATCTGCACTTCCATCATCTGCAACATTAAAATACAATTAACAATAAGAACTGTATTTTTCTGAGTTTTGATACTTAAATATAATTTGCTGATACATAGTACAAGTCCTTTTAACACAGTGGTGCCAGTACTTCACATGTATTTCATGAATACTTTTATACAGGCTAATAATAAAGGGGTAGTTCCAAAAGTAATAATCAATCAGCTATATTGCACATGTATTGCACGTGATTTATAAATGCTCTGTGTATTAATTGTGATTCAGTGTGCATGTTTTCTTCCTTGCACATCCACAGACCCTGCAGGTACATCTGCGCTGCCTCTCCCATCTTCTCCTGCACGAAAAGCAGGAAGCTGCGACCACATTCTTCACCTTTTCGTTTCCACATGACACTTGGGTTATTATCAAACCCGTACACGTACCACTATCCGCCTTCATAAAAACCACCGATTAATTGATTTCCCTTCGCTGTCTTGTTATTTTTTTTTCACCTTCAGGGTAAAAAAAAAACATGAATTAGTGCGCGGCGGACATGCGCGGAGCTGCAGCGAACATGGCGGCTTGCATCTGATAGAAAGTGAGGAGTCGTCCATCAAAATACCCCGTTCAGACGGTTTGTACCGCTCGTTTCTCCTTATTTTTCATCATGTGCGGCACACGGCGGGTTTCTCTTGTGTTTGTTTCCTGCGCTGCGATGTAAAGCGGTCAGTTACGCCGCTATTTGTCCAGGCAGCGACGGACAGAAATGCGTGTTTATAGCGGGTGAACAGGCGGGCGGACGGAGCTTGGTGCGTACACGAGCTGATTTCTCGTCGCTCGCTCTCTGATGGAGGATTGAAGTGTGCGGCTAACGAAGTGCTGTGATCTCACATTATTCTGGTATCATTCCCCATGCTAATGTGTACCGTTAGCAGCGAGTAGCCTGTACAGTGATGTCTGTCCCGCCCACCAAATGTGACCCGAATGAAAATGCGTCACACACTTTTCTTCAAATTGAATTATGTCTTCTGTTGATGTTCGGTCTTTCCCCTCACAACCCACGTGCTTTAAATAACAGAAAACATCCGTTTCCTCTGCCACACATGCTACCCAACCCCACTGAGCTCCTAATGTAAATCTGCCGGAGTGTTGACATGTGGAGAGCTGTTTCGATGGAGGTATTTAGTTATAAAACTTGCTGCATGTGAAGGCACACTTGAAGTTGCCATCCTCGGGGTGACGCCCTGCAGCGGCTCGCAGCGTCCTCAGCCTCTCGGCAGTAATGTGATCCTGCTCCTCTCCGGTCTTCACACTGACGGTAGACACGCAGGAGGGGACGACACGGTCGGTTCCAGTCTGGGTTGTTTAAAGGACAAAGAGCTTCACCCTGCCTGTGAAGGGTGAACTTCCCTCGACCAGCTCTTTATCAGCTCACATTTAAGATTCTACATCGTTAAAAAAAAAAAGCTGAAACAGTTCATCAACACAATTATTCATTAAGAAAGAAAAATGCAAAACATGTGCTTTTTCCACGTCCTTAATGAGTTGACATCAGTTTACATCTATAAACTGTCGTTTGTCAAATGCTCAGTCTTCTACTTTCCAGGTTGATATCTTTGAGATCTGATAGTGAACTGAATATCTTTTAATTGTTGGACAAAACCAACAATTTGAAAACATTCCTTTGAGTTAAGAACATTGTGATTGCATTTTAAGTTTATTTTCTGGCACTTAATTGAAACTATATCTGTTTAACGATGATATACAGTATTGTTACAAATCCTCAACATTATAACATTTTGTCATATAATCAATATCTATATATTTGCACCTTTTAAACATTATGACCTTTAAAGGGTTTTTTTTTCCGTTGGGTTAAATTATGAATCTTGCCAGTATTGGTGATTATATTTTCAGTGCAATCTTGATTTGTGAGTCAGATTCTTACTCTACTATGTCAGCAAATCTATTTGGTATAGATAGTGTTGGATGATAGTCTGGATTAACTGTAACTTGTTTGGATCAATGTTTGTTTTTTTTCAAAGCTCTCAAGATTGGCAAAAACCTTTTATGGTACTATTTCCATATCGCCATTCATATCGTTAATGAAAGAAATACTAGGAAATATTGTGATATAGTTTTAAATCTTTATTATTATTATTATTATTAACAGATTATATACATATATTTCATGTTGGAAAAAAGTGTTTGGGGCAACTCAAATTAAGATGGGGTCAAGTTATTAATGATTGTTTGTAAGATAATGATATTTCTTTTATTGTCTATCTTTATCTTAATACTTTGCAAACCAGGTAATTTTGTCGCAGTTCTTTTGATGCGTCACCGTAATCAGACGTCAAAATGACTTTGCACCTTCTTGAATTGATTGTATATGAAAAGTTTTGTCCTTCATGAAAATGTAAAATAATCGACATGAAGTGAAAATCTTCAGCATTAAAATATCTTGATTACTAGTGGTCAAAAATCCAATTTAGATAATTACCATTTTAATATAATTAAAAAGAACAAACTGGTTCAAGCTTTTTGAAATTTGGAAACTTGCTGCTTTTCTCTGTTTTGCTTTGCATATTTAAAATTCTTCTGTTTTTTGGACTGCTGGACAAAACAATTGAAGACAGCACGGGATGATCATTTTTTCTTTTATAGACATTTTAAATTCTTAAAATTGTGAAATGAATTGATTGTTTAATTATTAAATTCATCATGATCTGCAGCGGTACCAATGGAATATTTTAATAACACAGTGATAAGACCTTATTAACGTAAGCAACAAATATCAAAAATATATTTCAGTCTAAATATCAGTTTCATTACTGCGTTCTAAATGTCTGCAAATTACGACTCATCTACGTATTTTATCCTGGTGATACAAAACATTATCACTATCTCTTTGACAAGCAAAAGTTACGTCTTCTCAAACCAGGTCTTAGGGAGTTTTTTAGATCTTCCCCCTGCAAGGTTTGTGACCATTATGCTAATCCCAGATCAGTGGCTGCCTTAGTGCAAATGGATGCTGTAAAAGTTAAGTGCTTCCTGGTCTTCTGAGCAGTTTTGTCTGACTTGAGTGAAGCAGACAGACCAGTGCAAACACTGAAGCAGTCTGTCGCTGAGCGAACAGCAGAGCTGGAATCCTTTTCATGTTGGCCGGCAGACGTCCCACATCCACACGTCTTAATGGCTTTTTATGGCAGCTTGGAATCTTTATGGCTCCTTCAGACCTCAGTGGGATTCACTGCAAAGACAGACGGCACTAAAGAGGGAGGAACATCACAATACACTGCAGAGGCTAAACCTCTCAAAGACCAGGAAAGGAGACGTTTCTGGGCTTATTTAAACTCAAAATTCTTGATTTTCTTTTTCTTTTTGGTTTGTATCGGAGATTTTATTTTCTTGGATTATTTTTATGCTTACATTTTCACGATGGAAGGACTTTGCACAAAGTGGGACTTTGCTCCAACCTGATCTTGCTGATCCTACTAGATTCCTTTAACCTTAAACAGTACGGTAACAACCTCTTAACTTGTGCCAAGTTATCTATGTGTAGTGCTGCGACTAGCTCTTATTTTTACAATCAAACAATGTGATAGGATCTGAAGAATGTGTATCACAGTTTGTTGCGGCCCGCGATGGTGTCCTTTAATGTCTTACTTCATCAAACCAATCAGTTTTCTGTCATACGTATCAAACAGAACTCATTTGAGTTGCTGAAACCTGAGGACATCCGGCTAATTGCCCGTAAAGTAACTTACAGGATTAGTTGATTATTGGAATATTTGCCAAATAAATTACTGTTGGTGGAACATCAATTGTTTTGCCAAAATAGTTCAACAACCTTACTGTAATGTTGGACACTTTAAGTGACTTTACATCAGCAGACGTAAACATGATGCTGCTACTTCTGGTGTAATAAAGCTCTTTGTAGTTTAAGCAATGTCTTCATTCAGTTAACCTTTATTTACTCAGTTTGCCGGACAATAATAATAAAATAAGAAAAGAAAAAAATCATATTAAACTCCCAAAATATTAAGTCAAACACACTTTAAAAAAGAGCAGAGAAGCTATTGAAACAGCAGTAATATCACTTGAAGGGAATAAAATCCTGCAGATGTTTGATCAAATGTAACTTTTAACTTCAGCTGCAGTTTATTTCACATTAGTGGACCGTTTAAAAGCTTTAAGAATGTTTTTCCTCTAAACACTGTATTGAATCTGTGGAACTCCAGAACAGAATAATCCAGAGGTCAAGTGCAACGTGAGTTTCCCTGCAGAAGACAAGGACTCTTTTCCTATCAGAGCTAAACTACATGTACAGTGAAGAGTGTTGTCTCAATCCACCTGAGAGAAAAACAAGCAATGCTCCTTTACAATGATAGTTATAAGCTGCACTTTATAAATCCAGAGGAGATGATGGAGCAAGTATAAATAATATTATCATGACCCAGTGATAGCCAGTGCTGCTGTTTTAGGTTATTATTTACAAAGTTTAGGCATTATTCTAATCTTTTTATAGACCTAATGGGATTTTAGTAATTAATAACAAAAGTGATAATAGTCTGTGTCCCCAGTTACATTTACAGGGTAAAAGTCAAAAGTAAAAGCTTGATGAAAATGTTAAAACATAGCAGGACGGGCTAATATTACCTCTGTACAAATACACGAAAGCTGGAATTAATGTATAAATATGTATGATCTGCTGAATTTGAAGAGGCTAATTTGAAATAAATCACTCAAAATTACTCCGAACATTCAACCAATCAATCCACAGTTTGTATTCTGGTGTTTGTTTTGTAATATGGAGGATGTGTGTCTTCTCTGGTGTCTTTGCAGGTTGCAGCCTGTCTGATTTCACCTCCTCTGCAGCCTCACATTAACTCCGGTCATCATGGGCCGAACGCCACACAAAGGTAGACACTCACTGTGCCGTTGGTTTCTGGTTGTCATGTCACCACACTCACGTTTCCTGCCAAATTATCAGAATGAGTCATTAGCTCATGCAGGACTCTCACATGTTCTGTGCCTTCATTCATACAGTCATTAAAATCTGTATCCCAGTAGTGATCAAATGCTGACGAGCTGTTCAATCGTCTTTTGATTTCAGATCAGAAAGAGGAGAAGAAGGAGAGACAGAGCGGCGTCACAGCAGGCTCTGCCCTCGACAAATCCAATGGTTGGAGATTCTTATCTCCCGCTTCTTTATCTTCACTGTTGATCCTCTTGTTTAACCGTCAAATCTAAAAGTGTTTATAGCTTTTTAATTCAGTCAGCTCTGCTTCGCAACATCTTTGGATCTCTGTCGGAAGGATGTGATGTGAAATGTGAAGCTTTGTAATCAGAAGTATTTCTTTTGGCAACTTCTGGAAGCTATTCGCTTTTACTTTTACTTTAAAGGCCGATAGATTCAAACTTTAATTATTTTACTGTTTTCTGTCATATAATCCTAATCTGTTTATATCCTGTCACTAGTTTGTATCTGTTGTTTTTGTTGCTAGAAGCGTTCAGGTGGGAAGAATATCTGAGAGAAACTTCGTCCACTGCAGCCTCTCCGACGTGCTTCAAACAGGTAGCGGATCATTAAGATGGATGTTTGCTTGTATCAGTCATTTCCCTTTAATTTTTTACTTATTTGTTAATATTGTCAGATGAATTATTCTCAGAACAAACATGCCCCCCTCTTGATTTTGTGGAACAAGGTTAGGATAAGTCAGGTGATATTTGATATTGTTCTTAACAAATAACAAACATAATGAATTGATGAGCACCTCCTTATTTAAATACATTTCTTGACATCTAGGGCATCATGTTGCACTGCATTTGGCACAGATATTAAATATTCATCGTTTGATGATCCCTTAAATTTCTCCTCGAGTGCCAATATGTGCTTAACTCTTGTGGTTCAGGCTCAAATATTACAACAGCGATGGGAGATGTTGTCATTAGAATTCCAATCAGAGCGTTAATGGAACTTCATAATCTTAAATAATGTAAAATATGTCTTCATAGAAGAAGTTTTAAATGTTGAGAGATACTGTAAATAAACATTGCTATGCAACTGTGCTACAACCGATTTTAAATAGTGCTTTAAGTTATAAAGGTCAAAGTCAAGTGTTAGAATTTGAATATATAACTTTGGAGTAAAAAGTGTTTCAGCTCTTGTACTTCATGAACCAGCTAAGTGATCTGACGCAGTGATCTGCAGGTCAAGTGTGACATTCACTTTGATGTGCAAAAACTCAATGAAATCCTTTGATGTTTGGTCATAGTGGAAATAGAGGAAGATTTGATGAGTTATTCGATTATATGTCACCTAACAGTACGTGTCCGTGATTGAAGGTCGCTTTCTGTCCCCCCTGCAGACCAGAGTCCCCCCCTCTATTGACTTTAAGGCGGGTATGAAACTTGAGGCCCGGGACCCTCGCAACTCCCACTCAGTGTGCATTGCGACGGTGATGGGCATGATGGGTACTCGTCTACGCCTGCGACTGGACGGTAGTGACAACACCAACGACTTCTGGAGACTTGTGGACTCGTCAGACATCCAACCGATTGGAACCTGTGAAAGGAACGGAGACATGCTGCAGCCGCCGCTGGGTGAGTGTCGTCAAAGTGTCCCAGCGGCACGTTTGGCATTGAATCCATCACCATCTAACATTTTCAGTTCAGAGGTTGGTGGTGAGGTGAATGATCGGAATTATCACAGTGCTTAGATAATTAACAATGGCTCAGACAAAAGTCTTCAGTATGATGGATGCAAACAATGAAAATGAAACATTATAATAACAGTATTGTTCCTTCACTCATGTCCCACGCTCACTAATACTAATGATACATAATGATGTATACACTGAGCTTGATTGACTACAGCCTTTCTCACTGAAGATGTTTTGGTGTAAATAATAAGATTAATGGTTACATTCAGCCGCTTCAGTTTTAGGTTCCTGGTAGTTCTTATTCTGACAACTGAATGAAACAAAGCCATTGTAATGTGCTGACTGTCTGCAGAGAAATATCTCCCTCAGTAAAACACTAATTTTGTTCCTTAATAAGAGTCAGTCTAAACTATTATCATTTTAATTAGTGCATTGTATCAATAATCGCATGACAATGTCCAACTGCAACCCGAATTCACCAGAGTTAGTCTCCAGACCTTTCAATCACTGCTCCATGTGTGAATGAGATCAACACAGCTGCACAATGTCCTGTGTAACAACAATGTAACAATAGAAAACTGCGTTGTGTTTTGCCTGGTTAGCCAGTAATCCACTGTAACACGCTAAAAGGTACTTCCATTTAAAATATACTGAAATGCTGTTTTGACCATGTGTTCAGGTTTCAGGATGAATGCCTCCTCGTGGCCCATGTTCCTCCTACGGACACTTAGTGGAGCAGAGATGGCACCTGGCTCTGCTTTTAAGAAGGTACTGTCAACTGGAAGGCCAATACTGATATATATTGTGTTTGTACTGGACTAACACTGATATATATTGTGTTTGTACTGGACTACTCAAACCTGAATACATTTGTACTCTTATATAATATAATGCTATTGGAAAAAGCATTACAAAACCTTTAAATCAATTAATAACACTTGAAAAGCTCAATATTAGCCAAAGGGCTGTTATAAATAAACCAACTATAAATCTTTATTTAAAATATGAAAGTTTGGTGTTTTGATTTTCTTACTGTCAATACTGCAGTAACCAGTATAGACACAAGGGGGAGCCACTATCACTGTGTGTTACATCCTATGAGAATCAGTAACATTCAAGTAAAACAGCTTGAGTACTATCACATCGCTTTGACCAAGTGTGTGTGTGTGTGTGTCTGTGTGTATGTTGGAAGGAAGACAGAGGACAGTTTAGCCAGTCACAGCCTATCT
>CAAKHC010003813.1:4702-32809 GCA_901007825.1 Macroramphosus scolopax | reverse complement strand
AGCCACACCATCCACCACACCCAGCCACTCTTCCTCCTCTCTCCTCTACCCCTCCCTAGCCCATATGCAAATCTAAATACCCCCTCCTCCTCTTCCTCTTCCTCCTCCTGCTCATTCATTGGGAGGGAAGCTGTGCAGCGGTTTCAACCAGCAGCGGCAGCAGTAGAGTCAGAGTGGGCTTTGTTGTGGACTGACGACTGCCGGTGGACAGAAGAGAGACAAACTGAGAGGAAAGGAAACAGACAATGAAGTGCAGATGACGAGATCTCATTAGTGAAAGTTTTGGAGTCGAGACAAAGGACAGAACAAGTCACAAAGAGAGAGGAGAAACAGGAAGCAACTGTACCGAGTCGCGGATATTATTACTACTACTGCCACTGAAGCTGCTTCCCCAACTACTGCTGCTACTGCTGCTACTTCAAACGCCACATCTGTAGTAGTGAGCTGCTCCTCTCTGAACGGGATTTCCTGGTGAGTGTGATATCTGCTGTGTGGTTTCCTCTACAGAAATGAAAGAGAACATGTTTCGCTGTAACCTCTGTTCTGTCTCTCATATGTTCTCATGATTATGTTTAACAGTGTTTATATTCTCTAGAACGTACTGAAGTGAGCTGCAGACGATAAATCATTTAGAAAAAACATTTGTTTAGAAGAATTAAGAAACTATTATTGTGATCTGAGAAAAGATTTTTCACTGAAACCTCCCTTATGATACACAAATAAAAATCAATGAATACTACAGAGACTGAGATGAAGATGAATTCAGTCAATGATCTTCTTGATTCAGGGTTTAGAATGAGTCTGGGAAATGATCATTCTGTATAAACTTCATCATTTGTTACTGGAAAGCTTCTACTAAAAGTAATTAGCCCCCATGTGATGGGTTTGAAGCCTCTAACTCCGAGGCAGAAACAATAAAGATACCTTGGTTTAGCATCAAAACTCTTTGAATGACTTTGAATTGAGAAATTCAAAAGACTTCCAGCCTCCGCGTGACTCAAAGAAGTTTGTTGACTCTAATTAAGTTCGGCGCTCCATTTGTTTTTAATAATAGTTGCTTGTGATGGGTAAAGCCTCAGGAATTAGTTTGTGCAAAGAGCAGTGGATATGACATTCATGCAGCACTGGAAGTTTTCAGGCACTCGTCTGCTTCTTTGTGACAGGTTACATGATCGTGTGTTTTACAACCGCCGCACCATGCCGGAGACCCTGAGCATGACAAAGTTTGGCAGTGTTCATGCTTTGTGCCTTAGAGCAGCGATTCCATTTCCCCCTCCTGGCACCTACATGTTTCAGAGTGTCTCCGAAGAACAACCTGTGTGTGAGTGTGTGTTTAAGTGTGTGTAGAATGGACTGTTTGCTGTGTGAGGGTGCTCGGTATGTGAGCGTGGGGGTGAAATAAGATGAGGGGCAACTGTGCCGGCCCCTCCCCCCTAGAACACCCCCCCAGACAGCAGACACACTTCTCAGCGCCCCAGTTCTCATGTGTGCACACACACACACACACACACACACACACACACACACACACACACACACACACACATGCTTCCTCAGGCTGTAGCTTACACAGGTCACTGGGTTGAGTTGGAATAATATAGTCATGATCACTGCCATATGTCTCTATTCTGTTGCACCGTAGCAGATTACATGCCCCTCTCTACGTGATGGTATAAGTGAACACACCGTGACACAACTGGGTCTTATTCTTGATCTTAAAGTTTATTTTCATCTACTTATTTCTATTTTTACCGATTCGTTCGACCGTCGTTTTCACACACTCGCTGGGACGACGGTTAAAAGTGTAGAAGGATGGTGACTTCCTGGAGCCTCTGCTGGTGAAGACTCTCAGCCAGGACACGATGCAGCCCGTAGCCTTCACGTAGAACAGGGAACTGTTTTAATAGTTGATGGTTCGGTGTTTGTATGCATGGAAACAACATATACGGTGGTTAGTTTATGGACAGAATCAGGCCAGCTGTGCCCCTCCGAGCTGATGGCCCCACTACATCTACATCCAGATGTTAGAGTGGTACTGATCTGCCCTTCCAGCTTAAGTCTCCATCAGAAAGTGAATATGTGTATTCCAGGAACATTTATCAAAATGAAAGTCATGGATTTACAGATTTAGCAGTTCTCTGATGTCACGTGAGGATATACGTCCTTTCTTGTTTTATATGGTATTCTGAACTGAATATTTGGGGATTTAGAAAACATTTTCTGAGTATTTTCAAATTGAAATAGTTACAGGCAGATTTATACAATGGTAATGATCACGGTTGCAACCATTACGATTAGCGCTCAGAATTTGTTTTGCAAAAACGTACACAAAGCATCATTTTGAATTAAGAAACTACGCCTGGATGAATTTGGGGAAGTGCAAAACCTACAGAAATTCGACGTTGTTGCTTAAAACATGAGCTTCAACTGATGCAGGGTGATGTGATAGTTTGACAAATTATTAATTAGTTGAGAGTTAAAGTTAAAATGAAGAGATGATAAAATATTTTCAAAATAAAAATGTATATGAACTTGTGCATGGAAGAATCTCAGGTTAGGCACCAGTGTGGAAGCGGAACATGTCATGTGAAGGGATTAGATTTTATTTTTTATGACAGGGGAAAGACCATAGAAGGCTCCTGACTACAGTGAATTAAAACCTACTGACTGCAAACGTTGATCTGCCTTTGTGGAGCTTATGACTTCGAGCTCGGTGAGATCAAGCGTGCCTTCTGCTCACAGGTTGGGATTGCTCTTCCTCTGCTTGTGCACAATGTATGACCCCTCCTGGCGAGCGAGCCCTCAGCCTCTGAATAAAACACTACGCAATTCTAAACCCACTTTCACTCATTTCCCAATTAAGCCGCTTTCAGGGTGCCCCGGCTGTCCCCTCAGAATACTGTAAACCTTCCATAGTCTCTCATATCGCCTCTCAAGGAGGCTCTAATGAAAGCCACGTCCACTTGGGAGCCTCTGCATGCGCTCTCAGGCCCCCGCTGTCTCTGAACAATACATTTGTATTGAAATAGGAGATGGTTATCTTTATCCCCTCCCCCTTTCTTTCTCTTTTCTCTCTCTTTCACAAACATCCTCTGTGATGATCCTGTGATGGGGTAATACTCTCACTGTCGGGGTAATAGACACAGAACGGGGTGATGGTGCCATCGCTTTGTGTCTGGCTCTTAACAAGCTATACTGCCTCTTTCTCACTTCATTGTCACATACTTCAGTGTCTAATTGCTTTGGGATTTTTGAATATATTCCTCTCCTCAGCAATGTCTTGATGTTAGTGCTGCTATATTTTATTCACCCTGTTTACTAGTGTGACAGTTCTCCAGGAAAGTACCTGTCTTCTCCGACTGTCAGCATCATCGCTGTCAAGTCAAGGAAACGGAAACTAAATAAAATGCCGTTAAGTGGATGAGTTCAGCAGCAATGAGGAAGATTTAATAAACACTGGGATACATTAGAGGTTTATGATCATGTAGTAATACTGACACCAGTACTCAGATATATCAGTACACCCAGTATCATGTGTTGGTTAACTTATAAGGAATATGGAATTGCATCAGTCAGGTTTTAAAATGGGTATTTTGATAAGTTAAGGTCACAACTCCTGAGTACCTACATTTCAAATATTGATCAAGTATAGTACATGTTTGTTGAAACAAATATTTTGGTGATGTATTGTTATCAGATTTAGTCAAAGACTGATATTGATATAAACCTCCAGTAATGGCCTGAACACAGGATGGTGAGAGTTTACAATCTTCACCCTCTCAATCACTTTCTTGCTGGGTTGCCTGAAGCCGGGAGGTTTGAGGAATCGTCTTGCAGGCTCGTCTCTGGGGGCTCGTGACTTTTGACTCTAAATTCAGTGTGAGGGGGGGCCTAAATGCAAAGAACCTGCCAATCTCAGAGGACTCTGTAAATAATTAAAAGCAACTCTTGCGCATGACTTCTCAGTAATTAATCTTTCGCTCTGCCCTCGTCTTCCGACATTTCTTCATAATCTTTTGGAAAAGTGTTCCTAATGTGTTCTGAATGAAGAGCTTGCAAACCTTCACCGAGGCTGAAATCCCTCTGTTTCCTTCATCATAAACAAAAATATGTACTGAGCCTGAAAACAACAAGGTCAAACTAAATCTGTATGTTATTATCTTAAGCAGTTTAAATAATGTTTAATGATAATTGGTAGTTGATGGTTTTGTATAATCCTGCTGACAGAGACCGACCGCACATCTTTGTCTAGTGATGGAAGCTCAATTTAATTTGATTGTTGCCAGTTTGTGCCCACATTTGCTTTAACACGCCTCTTGTGATGCCCAAACATTATTGTTAATCTTCTTCGGTTGACATCATTTGGCATGTAAGTAGTGTAACACTGTGATGTTTCATCTGGCTCTTCCAGTTACCCTCCCTGGTGCACTCCTGGCCCCTGTTTCTTCCACCTCACTCACGACACGGCGCTCCACTTCCAACTCCTCCTCCTCCTCCATGCAGACCTCATACCGACTGCCCAACCCTTTGCCGCCCCTCCCCGTGCGTAAGGGTGTCCGAGGTCGCCGTCCCAAATCCCAGACTATCGCTTTGTTGAAGGCAGCGGCCGAGGCTGCGGCGGCTGCAGCGGTAAATGGAGCATCACAGAGCCCAGCGAGAACCAGCTCAACTCAACTGGCCCCCAGACCACACAGGAAGAGGGGACCCAAGCCTGGGAGCAAGGTGGGAAGTCATCACAGTTGGGATCTGTTATTCTCTGGTCCACTGATTTTACCATTTCACGATTTGTATATATATTTATATTTCTTGATAAAGAATACCAAGGTGGATATCTTTTGTTCGTATGCATGTTAGAAAATACCCAAAGGAGAACACGTACAAGGTTCTGTCTGTGCAGTTCATTGAAGACTTAAAATTCCCTTTTCATAAACCGTGAACGAACAGCCGTTGTAGGTCACAAAGAGTTAATGACAAAGGGTTTGTTTGTTTTTTGCTGCAGAGGAAGCCTCGGGTGGTGCAAACCCTGGGGGCATCATCAGTTACTGCTCCGCCTTTAGAGACCAGACTGAGCTCCAGTCATGTCTCAGTGGACAGCAACCATAGCAGCAGCTCTAACGTAGTCTGCACAGGTAAATTGGATAACAAATACAAGTTTGATTTAGCAGAATTCCTGTGGGGCTGAATTCTAATTTGATTCAACATTTAGCCTCGATAAGGACGGAAGTCTTTCCGCTTGCTGATGTCTCCCTCTCATTCCAGTGTGCGTCTATGTGAACAAACATGGCGACTATGGCCCCCATCTTGACCGAAAACTAGTGCAGCAGCTTCCAGACCACTTTGGTCCGGCTCCGGTCAATGCAGTGCTGCAGCAGGCAGTCCAGGCCTGCGTGGACTGCACCTACCAGCCCTCTGTCATGCTGTCGTTCCTACAGAGCCAGTCCCACACAGGAGGAGAGGTCATCAGAGGTAAATACTCTGAACTAACAGTGCAAAACCTAATTGTGTTGGAATGTTTCATTTCAGGTAGCAAATCATCGTATTTGAGAACAGTGAGAAGTTATTTCAACCCCGTTGTTTCAATAGTTTGGCTCACTTTGAACAGTAACCAAAGATTGCTTCACTTTATTTCTACCGCTGCTGTTAGATTAACAGTTGACCCTTTTGGGAAATATGATTTGTTACATAAAGTTAAAAGAAAATCAACATCTGGAAGGATTTTCAACTTTATGATTTTCATGTTGTGCACGGTGAGGAAGACATCAAGAGGCAGAATTCCCGGAACAGTGAGGTACAATATTGTCCTTCGAACATAACCAGGCTGCTGAATCAGAGACAGAAAACAGACAAACTGAAGGCACGACTAAAGTTACACCAAGATCCATGAAGGAATAGAGGGGGTTGTGTGAGTGGGATGGCAGCGCTACGATCTGCGCTTTGGACACACTGCTCTCGCCAATGCATGTCAGCAGCATCACATTTGATTATGGTCTTACGGACATATCCCACAATGCAATGCAGTAGTCACAACAACAACAACAGACAATGGCAGGCAGACATTAAAATATGAGTCAAATAAGAAAAAAGATAAATGAATCGGAAACAAAGACGTGGTGACAGCTAGGATCTGTCTGATGACGTGTTAAGTGGGCTAATCATCACATGCATGTCAGGAGCTTTCACATGCATCCAGTTGATAGTTCACAGCAATCAAATTCTATTGTGTTGTCAAGTTGTGTTTATTTGCATTGTACCGATGAGCGATGCTGATGGCTGTCGACACAGATCTTCCATGTGCTGTCGTGATGCAGGCAGATTCTTCAGACGGATGGAACTAGATTCAAGATCAGTGATCTCCATGATTGTCTTTGCTCTTGTCCTTCCTGTTTGTTGTGCTGTTGGCTCTGTGCAGGAAGTAGATATTGAGCTGGTACCCAGGTCGTATCTGAAGTGTCATTGTATTGACTGACTGTAAGAATAACAAAATAATGGTGGAACATTGGTCAAGTAGCCCTGGTTTGATCAACTATTTTGTTGGTGTATTAGTGAGCTTTATAGGTGCTGGTATATATATTTTGTTACCTCTAGCTGTCTCCAGGCGAGCTGTTTCTCCTCGTCATTATACTAAATTAAACGAGCAGTCTGCGGGCTACAGTTTTATTTTTTCTTCGCTCGTAAATGTCGTTTCAATCCTCTCATCTAACTCCGGGCGAAAAGTGAATGAATGGCAAACCGTTCCTTTAAGGGAGAGAAAATGCTTCATATCAAAGCAGGTCTATGTATGTTTTATTGTATTACAAACAGCATATAGTCCAGACGGGCAATCAGTCGGGTAAAATTGGTTTAAGCTCACACATAGGGGATGAATGCTACTGAACCGCCTGCGTGTGCATGAGAGAGAGAGAGTAAGGAATAAAAGACAGTGCCTGTGGCAGCATCTGATGTGAGTACTGTGTCTGTAATTACAAGTGACATGTGCATCTAACCTGGTTTGGGATGCAGGGATTGGGTCTCCCTTGGGGGACCAGATTGGGAAGGGTATGGGTGAGGCTTGGTGGGAAGGGGGGGTTAATATGTGGATTTGTGAAAGCTTGGCTTGGGTGGGAGGGTGGAGTGCAGAGTGAGGGACTGGGTGAAAAATGTGGGTTGTGCTTATAAAGGGAGGGAGCTAACCCGAAGCCATCTGCTGTTTTTCTATTTAACTGTGAATGCATACAGCTTGTGTGAGAGCAGGTGCGTGTTTACAGAGCACACAGACTAATACGTGTTTGTGCCCTCCAGTTCGATCCGAGCATGGTATCCGCTACGTGAAGCTCCCCTCCGCCTCCAGCGCGTCCTCCGTGCTGCGGTTCCTGGAGAACATGTGTCAGCATCTGCAGAGTGTCAGCCTGTTCAGCTCACAGCCGTTCAGTCCCTACAACAAAAACACACACTTCTACGACAGGACAAAGTCAGGTGGGCACAGGTGTGGATGGAGCGATGTGGACTGGATGAACAACAAATATGGAAAATTTGATTTAGCTTACGGCGAATAAAAAACAAGATGATACAGTTCAGGGAAAAATTGATGGATAGATGGAGTGAAAGAAAATATTTTGCATTGTATATTCTGATGCTGATTAATAGTGAAGTAAACATGATGTACTGTGTAAAGGCTGATTTATACTTCTGATGTGAATCACTGACGTAGACTGGCATCCAACTCCCCAGAAATATAACTGCACATCTGGTTAGGATTGGTCCAGCTTGTGGAATCACATCTCTTCCAATGCATTCTCATGAACGCGTTTCTACCATCTTCCAAGATGATCTGCTGAGCTTCAGTCACAAAAAACAGCTGTTTTTCTATTCATGCTCATGGTTTCTTCTTCACCTTCACCCTTCTCTCGAAACAGAACCGCTGTCCCACACCGAGAACGGTTTATCTAATGATGATTGCTCGAAGGTTCCTGTTCCCAGCACCCAGTCCCCTCACACAGCATCGGACTATCGAGCCACAAAGAAGGAGCGGCCGTATTACCCGGGACACACACACACGCCACCACCTCCCATACGAAGAGTCAGCTCCAACCCAAATGAACTTGGCCAAGTGCTTCCACACAGACGAGTGGAGGGTAGGAAGAAACACACATGCACTTACACATGCATCAGGGTGAAAAGATATCTATTGATTCTGTATTTGTTTGCAACAACTCAACAGAGAGAACAACTCAAAGAAAGAATCGTCCTGGAATCACCTGCACAAGTGGTGCTCATCATCATAACATAAGATATTCCTGTTCAGTAACTGCAGTTTGCAGAAAAAAATTGATGTTTTTCATTTTTCTATTATTAAATCCAAAATAAACACTTCACATTATTGTCTGGAATGTTCTCAAGTAGGATACTAAAATGATGTTCTTGGCTTAGAGAGAGATTTATCCACATACTTTAATCTCTGTTGAACATTTTGATTTGAGACTGAAGAGGCTTGTTTATAGTCACATTTTGAAAGTGCTCCCACATTTTTCAAAGACATCAGAGAAGAGGTTTGTGATTTTCAGTCCATCACTCAGTTGCCGAGGCTCATGGGAGATGTTCTGACATTTCAGAGTCCTCTATGACCAGACTCTCGTTCATAACTCACCCTGAAAAAATCACAAGTAAATTCATGAGCAGATGCTAATGTTCTATTTTTGTTTCCCCTTGTTTCGTCTGTAAAATCGACAGCAGCCAGCTCAACAACAGGCCCAGACCATATGACACAGGAAAAGGAGGGTTCAGGGAATGATGCCTCTTCCTGGTCGGTTGATGATGTAATCCGGTTTGTCCAAGAGGCTGATCCCCAAACCCTCGGCCCGCACGTCGAACTGTTCAGGAAACATGTGAGTATATATTCTGCAGGATTTTGTTCTTGGTCCTATTTGTTTTAAATTTCCAATCACTGTATGCGTCATGTATCACAGGCCTGATTGAATAATGTTGCATTCAACCATTTCTAGAATGTCACAAACTGACATTCATCAGCTCTTACTGCCACTATTCATCAGCTGTGTGGAGTAACAGGGTTTGAACTGCTCTCTCAGCAGCTCTGTCAGCAGCTCCCTCGTTCTCTGTCAGCAGGATTACCCATAGTGCACCAGGCATGCACGCGGGACAGAGCAGGTATTTTTACCTGCTGCGTCAACTGCGTATTTGTTGCGTGTGCGCCACATGCCAGCAAGGTGTTTCAGTCTTTTCTGAGGTTCGTAGCCACGTGGCTCCTCTGGTCAGTGTAGCAGCTCCAGTTGATTATAATGGAAACGTTCTGCTACAGCAAACGTATCGTTCTGTGTCCGTGTCCAGTGTACTTCAGCCATTATGCAACACTGCCTCACAGATTTACATGACACTTTCTGTAACATTGTGAGATTTAAAACATATTTCTAATAATTATGGAAACGCACCTTCTTGCAAATTCGTTAGCTACATCTCGGTGAAGCAAATGCAGTATAATCAATCAGCCTCGTAATGAATCTTCCAATCATGACGTTTTTATTGAACCTGTTTGAGAGAATGTTGATTTATTTTATGGTCCTTCAGGAAGCTGTCACTCTGAGAGGAGTTGTTCAACCCTAGTTCATAGTAAACAACTCTGTCTCACTCTGTGCGTAGCTTTTGTAACAAATGAATAAAGAGTGCTTGACAGAGAGCTTGGAAGAAAGCTTGCTTACTTTCTCACACCTGGCCACGCTGCGTGAAGTGTGTGTGGATGCCAGATTGTTGGCCTGTGAAAAAGAAGCTGTAAAATTGCTGGATCAGCATCATAAAGGTGTGGGGCGAAGGTATCCACGAAGCCTCTCGCTTATCCAACAAGCATTCTTGATGAGGTGTACTGCCGCCTTAGATACCGTTACCGAGGGTACCCCCTGCCTGACAGTGTGTTACTCTCTCTCTCTCCACAGGAGATTGATGGCAAGGCCCTGATGCTGCTGCGCAGTGATGTCATAATGAAATACATGGGACTGAAGCTGGGCCCGGCACTCAAACTCTGTCATCACATCGAGAAGCTGAAACAGACCAAACAATAGAGGAGGGCGGCGCTCCTCTCACACTGGCAACAAACACATCATCCCCAGGGATGTAGCGCAGTGTAACTCCACCTGAACCAGGGTGGTTAATACAATGAACCAACTGTTTGGGGGTTTTAACAATCTGCAGGGTGTTTGCAATCAACACCGCACACATGATGGGTATTTATGAGCTGATTCTATTGTTTTTTCAGACTCGTGCTATTTAAATTGACTATCTCGAGGTCAGCAAATGAATCAATAAACATTTTTAGCATTTTACAACCAGTTGTTACGTCTGGCCTCTCTGTGAGGGCTTTGAAACAGTAAACTGAATAAAGAGTCGGAGTTGTTAAATAAATTATTCATCATCTTTTTGGTCTCTGGTAATATTTTTTCAGGTTGGGAGAGTGTTCATCAAGACCTTTCTAAAGCCGTTGGCTCGGACTTGAACACGTTTTTTTTTTACAGACCATTTACTTCCCATCAAAGCAGATTCATAGTATATCAATAATAATTAGCATCAGTGTGACTAGTATCAAATAACTAAGCATAGGCATGGTCTTTGTTTTTATTTGTGTCTTTGGCGAGAACAACTGGAGGCCGTAATTGAACCTCCTTCTAATTGACCTTTTAATTTTACGCACGCACACAGATGATCACTGTACACTTCGCAGCTTTATCTCTTTGTGTTCAACTGTTAACATCTTTCTTTAAGCTATTGGAGTATCCAGATGGGTTAGTTCAGGTACTGGCAGTGAATGTATCACTGCTTTATGTCCACCAATGCAATTAAGTTTAAGCTTCTTTTATTATTTAGTTTATGCAATCTAGTGAATGTAATAAGTCATGAGCGTGATTAATAGGAACAGAACAAATGGAGAAGCCAGTAAATGAGAAGAGTTGAGAGCTTTCCAAAATCTTTGGGATGAATATTCAGCAAACATTTGATTGTTTAATTGGCAATAGTCAGACTCAAATTGGCAGTGTATCCATGACTTATTCAAATTTTGCATATCTTTCTTTGTTGACAAACAAATGTTTTGGCAGAACAGGCTATAGATGTACAAAATCAGTCACCAAGGAGGTTTTGCCTTTTTATTTCCTCTCTGTTCTGCGTGCTGAACCGTGTCCGCTTGAGCACTGACTTACTAGATTGTATTTGCTTTAACTGTCACACTATGAAACACACACACACACACACACACACACACACACACACACACACACACACACACACACACACACACACACACACACACACACACACACGAGGGACAAACAAATACGATGACTGGAATCCAATAAGTGTTGACATTAAAATAAAAGCAAGGTCATTTACTGTCAAGTTTGCTGTACAGAACTTCAAAAATGCTCCCGAACATTTTAGATGAAGTTAAGCCAAAAGGTTGTTTTTTGATATCAGTTTGTACTGTGACGATGTGTATCAACCTGTATTAAGTGTAAGTGTTATCATTTTATTTTTCTGCCTGAAATAGTTTCTGTGTGCACCATCAAACAACTACCTACAGGACAATGCCGTGTAATAATTCACTCAAGACATATACTGTATGTTGTCAATGGCAGAAATAGTCATTTTCTGAACATTTCAGAACCAAATCATGTCTGTTGTAGCTGCATTTCACATTGTTGCTCGTCCAGAGTGGTACCAAGATGATACTTGAAACCATCTTGCTTTAATGTGAAACTCAGGTTTTAGTAGTTTCTTAGAAGATGTTTTACAACACTAGAATCTTGTGTTTATTACTGCATCATAGAGGGACTGCACAGCAACCATCTATATTTTATATGCTTGCTCATCTATCGCTCTGTGGCATTTCATGTCTATATATAGATATATATATATACAACTTTTTACTGTAAGTTCCAAAAAAATGTTTGTTAAATATGTTTGATATACATTCACTGAATTAAAAATTTGTTTACATCATTTTAGTGTTTGAGACCTCAGCACAATACCTATGTCTTATATCCACCACAGTGGTTATTAACTGTGTTACTGTAAAAGTAAGACTGTCTGCATGTTACCCATCAGCGCTGATCTCAATCGATGATGAGTTACGGACCAACTGAGGTGAACCCCTTTTATTTTTTAAGAGACCTGATTAATGATTAATTCCTATAGTTAAGAAATCAAGAGCACTGTCAGGGCTCCATGTCTTTAAAGCTTTAATGGTGTATGTGTGTGTGTGTGTGTGTGTGTGTCTGGTATGCGGGTTGGGGGTCGTTTGGGGTCAACTGATCATAGATGTCTTATTTAAGGAGACTGACAGGCCTATAGGAGTCATTGTTCAAAAGATCAGCAGTTCAAATAGCTCAGCAGCAGCACTTTGGATAAGCAGGCTCATTATGACTGCACATTCTTCATGAATGGTGTTTCCGTTCTAGGGGTGAGCCTCACTCACGGCGTAGTGCAGCCAGAGATCTGCTGCCGCACCAGTTGTTGACGGAGCTTTTAAAGACAAATTGTGGCGTAGAAATATAGGATTGTAAAAATAATTCTTTGTACTGCCCAAAGAGGTAATGAGAGTTCTGCCCTCTGTCTCATGTTAAGAGAGGAATCCTGGAGCGTCAGTTAGAGGTTAATGGCTGTCGACATGTTTCAGGGCTCATGCTTTTGTCCCCTATCATAGTGAGTGTACAGACTCGCGAGTAAACACCAATTACAGAGCTAGTTAGTTAATTCAATCAACTTTAAATGTGCTACTTGTAAAATTTTGCACAAATCTAGCACTGATCCAACCCACCTTATATTTGCCATTTGTGCCTTAAGAGTAACATTCATTACTAACATTGCACTTAACCTAGTGGCATCATTATATAACATAAGTATTTCACTCAGAGTGTCTCTCCTTTTGTATATGTCCCCTCTTCCACTTGTACTTTTCTAACCTGTAATCCCGAGTTGGGCAACAGTTCAGTTCATTTTGAACAAGAGTTAGTTTTTCCTGTAGCATTGAATGCACCATAAGGGGGCATGCACATTACATGACACTTTGTTCCTTGAACTAGGCTGGGAGGTGAGTGATCTTCATGGAGGGAGGACATGAGTAATCCTCGGAGTTAAATCACACAGCTTCTTATCGTGAACGGATGAGTGAGCTGTTTGCATCCTGCTACAAGAAATCAGCCAGCGGGAAGCAGAACAACGTACTCACACTTACACTTCAACTCAAACTGTGATAATTGAATTATGCTGATTGTGATTTTCTCAAATAAGTATACTAGTATGGCGAGGATAGATTGCTAGATTCATGTTAGGAGACCTAATCTCTGTAATTTGTTCTCTGAATTTCCCTTTTGCTTTGAATACTTTGTCATTATTATAATAGAAAGAGCAGGGAGAGGACAGCTCCAAGGTGTCAGGACATGGAGAAGGCAGCTCTGAGGGGTCAGGCCAGGGAAAAGATAGCTCATGATAAGCTTTGAGGATGCTATGTCATTGAATCCCACCAAAGAACTGTTCCAATGCCCATGATCCTTCAAAAAACAGGGACTGGGTCCTCTCTTCAGAGAATTTTCACGTGTATCCTCTGGCACCCGAATTATCTCACATGTAATTTCAAAGGTCATGGCATAAAATGAGCAAAAGGAGGAAGACACAGCCTGGTGCCAGAGAAGACTGACCCGTCAATGTACATTTTCTTACCAGAGAGAAAAGTCATATTTGAGGAAGTCTTTATATACAAACCCTTTTAGGGGCAACTTTGTGTGCTCTAGTTTGTATTAGAATTAAAACTACCTCCATTGTAAATGTGATAGGATAAAGGTAGAAAATTGTTGAGCTGAAAATAGAAAACAGTAAAACACTGCCCTCTAGTGTTGAGATTCTCTCGGTGCACTTGATTCTGAGGGGAAGGAAATGAAGTGTCACACAAAAGGTCTTCTGTTTCAACGCAATCACATTTATTGGCTTTTTCGTATGCACAGTTACTAAGCAGCTGGATGAGCTGTTAAAATGAATTAGTAATAGAATAATGGAATTTTCACAATGTTTTATCCCCCCCTCAAAAATAAATACAAGACTGAAGGTGTTGTACAGCTCCAAAATCTACAAGGGCTTGGAAATAACCATGTAAACTTAAAAAGAAAATTGTTTTTATTCTTTTATTTGTTTATTTTACAAAAGAAAGAATTTGCAACATTTTTTCTTTAAAAACGTATTTACAGTTTTATACAAAAATACAAAAATGATTCAAATCTGTTAAGTCCTAGCTAGTTTTAAACTCGGAGCTTCTTTTAAATAGACAGTTACACTGTGTCTTCAAAATCTTTGTTTTTTTTTTGTTTTGTCTCTCCCATATTTTAAACTCTGTTTCGTGTTCTTCCATACTGTACACCTTTGAAAAACATCTCCAGTGGTTGTCATGTGTTCCTTTAGAGAAAGATCCGGTGCAGACGTCGGGAAAAGAAGTTGGACTGAAGAATCTATAAATTGAATAGATGATTGTTTTTGTTTTCCCAATCTGTTGAAAATGAGCTTTGATACGGCTAAAAAAGTGCTAAACAAGACAACCACTTTGTCTTTCTGATCAAATTGTGTGAATCGATTTATCAATTCATCCTTCTGCTTTTAGGACTAAAGGAAACAGTTTCAATACCCCGACAGCATCAGTGCCGGGTACAGTACGGAGAAATCACAGGAAACAATCCGTCAATACTTAAAGTTTTTGTGTTCAAACTTTTAAAATGTCATTTTACAGAGTCACATTGCATTAATCAAGTATAACCCTACGGATTCAACTATATAAATTATTCAATCATTTTCAGTGTTTTGTGGGAATCAAAATTCTCCAAAGTAAAAACAATGACTTTTTTGATCAGCTTAAGAATAACTTTTTTTCTTTACATTTATTTTAGCCAAAGCTGTTATTCCAGGTATGCAATTTAAAGTGAATCAGCAGTTACTCAAGGAAAATATGTCTCTCACTCCAACTTTCACAGCTCCAGCAAGACTAGGACCCAGCACCACAAGTGTTCAGATTCTTCCTCCAGACAGATTCTATATAATTTTCTTTACAGTCTCTTAAACATATGATTGTCCAGTGAGTAGATATACAGTACAAGATAAACCCCTGTTTGTGATCACGACTATACAGAACAGAATTAGCCAGACAGTTTGTACATCTATAGAACACACTATTGAACTCGACATTAGAACGGAAAATACAAAATCTTTTCTCATCTGGAGACATCCATCAGATAAAAATAATGATATGGTGGTGTCCTTTTCTTTTCTTATTCGTTTCTTATTGCATGCGATAGAAAACACAACAAATAAAACAATGAACAGGAACAAGTGCGCTTCAGCAACATGGGTATGATGAATGTAAAATTTGAATAATCAGTTCACAGTTTTTTACTCTCTCCATCTTACACAGTGTCAGTTCTGCAATTCAGATTCGCTGAGTATCAAGCGGTTGGTTTTGTTTGTTTGATATCTATCTATCTATCTATCTATCTATCTATCTATCTATCTATCTATCTATCTATCTATCTATCTATCTATCTATCTATCTATCTATCTATCTATCTATCTATCTATCTATCTATCTATCTATCTATCTATCTATCTCATTTACAGTAAAACAGTAATATGTTTGCTGAGGTATTCACAGAATACAGTGAATGGTTTCTTTTGAAATACGGTATCTGAATGTAAGAAGTATGTGTGTATTTTGTTTGCTGTAGTTGGCAGGTGAGAGATCAAACTTTCAAGCGATGATAATTCTCTTCAGTAACACACTGAATATTCAATATGCTTTCCGTTCCTGTAGAGGAGGAAGGAGGTTTCCACCATATTTCAACCCTGGTGTTAAATACAAAAGGCTTTAGCAATGGATGAAATGCTGAATTTTCAATATTGGTGGTTTCTATCCTCCTCTTGCCTCCTCCAAATTCAATTTACATTTTTTGTTTTTGTAATATGAAGTTTGGAGGGTAAGACAAAACGGCATACACCAGCCACTGGGTTGAGCTTTCACCTGTCGAATGCTACTGGGTCTGTGCAAATGAAGGAGAGGCAACTAGGAGATGAGAACAGTGTTAGGAGTGTTGTGTAATGTCGGTGAGACCTGTTCTTCTTTGCTACACTCAGGTTGATTCCCTATAAAATTTCTGCTCAATGTTTTATATAGATATGACTTTGTATTCAGTACAAATATACATATGCAATTTCATTATAAGATATATTTTCTTTTCAAGGAATATTCTTGAAGAAATTATGAAGTGCAAAAGAGAGGGCGGTTCTTGGAAAAGCTTTCCAAATGAACCTCTAGTCAAACCGATTGAGGACCCTCTAAAATATTTTCACCATCTACACTCAATGTTACCTTTACAACTGCTTTGAAATGCACCTTTTCCACTTCAAGTCAGCACAGCACAACTGGTCAGCAGTCAGTCAGTCTAGACGTGCTAGATTTCAAGGTTGGGTTGAAGTATTTGATACTGGTGGAATATAGCCGTGTTCATGTGCAGGAACTTAAAATTGTCCTACATACAACCAAATCTAGTAGAGAAAGGCCACTGTGCGATTGTCCAAAGGTATCCTGCATCTTTCACAAATGGGCCCCATCTAGTCCCACACCTTTGCTCCTTCTTTTTTTAGACACTCAAATCCAAGACAAATCAATTTATCACTGGCAATGTGGTACAAAGATCACTAAAAACGTTCACAGGATTATTATTCTTATGATACAAAGGAACCACAAAAATTGGCGACAGAAACAAGGATCCAGGGGATATTTCCATACAGAATCATGCAACATGGTGACACTTTATCATCATGTTCTGAGGCATTGTTTTACAAAAATACATGCATCATCTTATCTTTTTGGATATAATTTGTGTGAAGAAATATGTGGCTCTGCGTGATGAACTCATGTACTGGTCTGCGGATGGAAATTGAGATAAATTGGTGCGGTGTTGAGAAATCTTGGTTAATAACTACACAAACATTGCTTGTAGACAGGAATATTAAGTGTGGTCCAGTTGCTTCTTTGGGTCCCGAAAAGTTGAAAGAATATGAAAGTTGACACTGATTTTTGAACGTAATAGGAAAGCAGTTCTTCAGCACCACTCTCACACTACCACCAGTCAAACACAAAATACCACTGGATGTCGCACGTGCTTGTACATGCACAATCACGTTGTCCTTTCTACGAAAAATGTCTTAACTTATCATAACTCACTAAACCATTGGGACTTTTTTTTAAATCATTTTTTTATAAAAGACATTTCAATGAAAATAGGTCTTAAGTTTTGCCCTTTTAACTATGAGAGAGCTATTCTTCTGATAATACAGTATTAAGGTATATTCTCCAAGTTTTCATATCCCCTTTATTATTTAGTATTCTACAAAACTCTGCTTGACCCCATAAAAGACATAAGTATATCCAAATACTGGCTGCATTTTAGCAGCAGTCTGATTTTGTGTTGCATTAGAGTATCGGGCTTGATGAGACACCTATCCAAAATTATAAAAGTAGAAGGGGCTTCTTCAAATGAAGGACACTGTTAAGAATGGAGGATATCAACAGGTTCTAGGAGGATCTGTCATCGTGGGGGCTCCCATCTGAGTTCTCTGTCTCCCCTTCAGAAATGGCTTGCATGGGGGCTGTGTAGAGGCGACTGCGGGTGCTATAGCGACTGCTGTTGGCTACAGGGGGAATCCGTGAACGTCCTTGTCGAGATGCAGCTGACATAGGCAGGGTTTTGGGGGTAAAACTTTCAGAGTTGGCCCTCGGAAAGAGGCCTGGTATTTGGATTGGGTCCAGGCTCGAAAACGGGGGCTCCAGGAGTGGAGAGGGTGGCTCCTCAGATTGTCTAAAAGTCCCTTCCGGGAGGGACTCCCCAGGAGTCTTGGGGTTTATAGGACTCTTCAGAATTTCTGTCGCTGACATGCGGTAGCTTGAATCGGACCTGCTGCCTTTCTTCAGCAGCAGGAGTTTAAACTCTTCATTGGACGTGCTGGATTTCTTGGCGCTGCGGTAGATTGGCACAGGGACTCTTTGTGCCGCAGCAGCGGTGGCTAAAGTGGCTGGTATGTTGAGCGGAGGGGGGGCTGGTGGGATAATGACAGTGGAGACACTGCCAGGGGTCACTGGAGCTATGGGGCAGACACGAGACTTCACATTTATGTCTCCAGAATCTTTACGGCCCAGGACCTTCCTCTTGGATCTAAATGAAAGAAGGTCACAGTACAGTCAGAATATGAATTGAACAAACGGTACATAAACACCGTCAGTAAGATTTAAACAGATTAACCACCAATGCAAAATGTACAGCACCTGTGTATCATGGCGAACAGATCTTCAGTTGTACGAGTCTTGTTGGGTGATGTTAGGATGATGTCATCGTCCACTTTGGAGTCGTCCGTCAAAGGGGACAGTGAAGTGTCACTGGGCGTGGAATCTGCAGCACACAATACCCCTATCACATATCATCTGGTTATCTAATCACTTGGTATACAATTGGTGAAATAACCATCATTTAAACTTTGATGATGATGAAATATTGCTGCATGATTATCTAGCAAAGCAGTGGATGTGTTACTAGCTTTTTAGTAAATTATTATGATGTAAATGTGGTTTCTGTACGACAGTTGACGGGTTACTTTTGTTAAATATCTTACCTTTACTGAAGTAGTCCTCAGTATCAGGAGTGGTGGAGTCATCCTTACACTCCTGTGGCTGCTGTTGATGGGCACTTCTGGTAGCACCTGATGTTACTTCCTCGTCTCCTTCCCGCTCCTCGTGTCCTCCTTTCCTTGCATCGCTGATTAGGTAAGGGTGCGATGTCTCCATTGCGGTACCAGGCACTTTGACTGGACTAGCCCAGGGCCCTGAGTCGAAGTGGGATCCCCAAACAAACTCATACGCTGGAGGTGGAGGGTGATCTGATCGCATGCCTCCTCGGGAACATGCAGCCCTCTTCGGTTCTTTCACCTGCTCTTCTTCTTCATCATCCTCATCATCGTCGTCATCTTGGGAGAACGAGCGTTCCCCCAAAATCCTAAACTCAGGGTGTGCATGAGCTGAGTGCGTGAGCCCTCTGAACTCTGTGTGCGAGTGGATATGTGTGTGTAGATCCACTGGGGAAGGGTGGGGAGCACGTGGCACTGGCCGATGCAAAGGCGAGCTGTCCTCTGACAGATCTGATAGAGGGTCCATACGGGTTCTGAAGGCTGTCATAGCCCAGAAGGTTCCAGGTCCATAACGGTCTTGTCTGAGTAGCAGGCTTTCATAGGATGGAGGCCCATCAGGGTGGCGGCCTGGAGGATGGGGTTGTGAGTGTTCAGGGGAGGAGGTGTGGTCCTGTGATGGCGGTCTGGGTGGTGGTCTGCGAGGAGGGAGAGGCCTTGTGTTGATGGGAGGCGGAGCCAGAGTAGAAGCACTGGGAGGACATTTGGGTCTAGTTATAGTTCCTGTTCCACTTGCAGATTCCGGGTCTGTAGTAGTAGTATTGTCTGTAGATTGGCTAATCGAGTGGAGCTGCACTGATCGAAGAGCGGATGGAGTAATCGTCAATAGATGGGAGCTCGGAATTAAAGGAGCAGAGATTGAACTTGGTGGAGGGATGGTATTTGATACTTCAGTGGGCAACACCTTTGTTCCAGTGACTAAAACATTTACAGCTCTGTGTTTGCTGTGGTGGAGCGTGTGCATGTGTTGTGTTCTGTGGGATAGTGTGTGTCTGACGTAGCCACCATGAAGGACATTGAGATCAAGTTGAGAAGGTGGAGGTGGAAAGTCTGGGTCTCTCTTGTAGCCCGACGAAATGGAAGCTCCATCTCTGGGGAAGTGTTGGAGGGAAGAGAGAGAAGACTTCCTCTCTGGCACTTTGGGCTTTCTCTTGCCGGTTGAGGGTGACAGAGGTCCTGGAAAGAATGCTGCTGAAGATGAGGGCAAAGTTGAAGTTGGGGTTTCTGATTGACTTGAATAGCCACTTGATGGTGAGGCCAGGCCAGCCAGCTTCTCGGGTGACCCAAGTTTGAAGTCTCCAGGTGGGAGAGATGGACTAGTCGCCCTGGTCTCTGAACATTGGGTAAGAGCCTGGGTTTGCGTTTCTGTGGAGGAAGAAGAGCTCTCTGGTGACTTGATACACTCCATGACAGTTGTGCCTGTGGCTGTGCTTGAGTTGGACATGGATGTGTACTCACCATTGCTGGACTTCAGCTCAGTGTTGTGAAGCCACAGGTCTGCATAGTCAGATTGGACAGCACCTTCATCCTTAAATGAGTGTGTATCTGCAGAGCTGAAGGACATGGGCTCTACGATGTCTACGGTTTCACCTAGCCCCATTACCCATGTTCCTAAAGGCTCTGCCACTAGACAAGATGTCTCTAATGGTTCTGGAGCAACTCCGAGTTCCAGCTCCAGCTTTATATCTGTGGAAGACAAGGTAAGTTCTTGTTCACTAACCATCTTTGGTTGATCCTGATCTGCCTGTGTATCTGTTCCGACATCAGCACTACTACTGGACTCTCTCAATGAGGATGTTCGTTTGGGTGGAGGAGGTTTGACTTTTGGTTTCCGAAGCGGACGACACGGCCTCCCTAGAGTCATAGTGCCTGCTCCAAAGTCAGCTGAGAATTGGGGGTAAACTCCATGGGATAGTGGTGCTGCCACAGTGTTAGATTGGCCACAGTCAGGCCCTGAATCTGCATAGTTATACATGCAGCCTCTATAACTCTGATTATGCTCCCCAAAATGCAAGGATGAAGAGTAGAAACCCTCAGCATCAGATGGGTAATGAGAACCAGTGTGTTTATTGGGGTTGCTGGTCTTGTCCCTGAAACAGTTTTGGTCTTCCAGAGCTTGTTTGGAACTGTACTCCAGCGCTAATCCATGGTTCTGGCTAAGGGTTTGGGTCTGGTCAGGGTCTTGGTCTGGATCAGTCTGGTCTTGGTCTTGAGGATATGTCCACTCACCCTCACTGGCTGTACTGACCCCTGCATCATCCAGCTGGTCTGTGGCTGAGGATGTGAATGAGCTTGACCTGTGGCCCTGGCCCTGAGGTCTGAGGTCAGAGTGGTAAGAAGGGTCCAGGGAGAATCCCTCATCAATGGCATTGGGCACAGTGTTGAGTGACAGCTCAGAGTCACAGTGAGATGAGCCTGTCAATGGTGGAGAAGAGGGCGGGGGGATGGTTTCAGAGGTTTGAGAGGGGCAGGTAGAGCTGGACCCACTCCAGTTTCCACTTGATGATTGATGGTCCTCCTTGTGGTCCACATGGCTGCCCAGGACTCCTGTTGTAGACACAGAGTGAATGGGGCTGCTGAAAGTATCGGAACTTGATGAGATCTCACAGCTGCCCATGTCGGCCTTGCGAGGCAAGCGAGAGCGGCCCCTCTCCATCCAGCTATGCTCTGGGCTCCCTCCTCCTCCACACCCTCGGTCCCTTTCACCAGATCGCTGCAACCTCTTTAGGCTTCCAAGTTGCAGTGGCTCAGGAGCTGCCTGGTCGTCTGTGCTCTCTTCTTCATCCTTCATCATCATCATCTTCATCCTTGGACTAGGTCCAGGTGGAATAAAGTCCTCAGCTTCATATGGAGACAATTCCTCATCCTCGTCATCATCATCATAATTGTCATCGTCATCGTCATCGTCATCGCTGTCCATCAGGCGTCCACCTTCTCGTGGAAGGCTGCGAGACCGCAAGCGTCCACCATGGGTTGCAGTACTGGTGTATGTGGAGTCTGACTGGTCGCCCAGGGAGGAAATGTTGCCTGTTGAATGGGACAGAGACGCAGGGATTCCCTGATGGCCACGTTGTGCTCTGATGCGTCGTCTGGAGGGAGCAGCTGTACCTGAAGAGGGGAAGGCAGAAAATGGAGCGGGCGACAGTTAAATAATTATCAATCGATGCTGATGTTGACCATTTGGACTAAGTATTTAATAGCGGCGTGACATATATGTCCAAAACAAAGTCTGACATATTAAACTTTAGCAGGATAAACTACTCCAACTCATTTTAAATCTGTAGTTTTATGAGCATGACAGACAAAAGGGAACAGGAATAATGAAACTTACCTGCTATGAGGAAATCATCCGTCTGGCAGCCAGAGTCTCGAGTGTGGTGAAGGCGACCACTGATTGAGAAGTCTTCCTGACACAAAGAGAGTTGATGCGTATTGGCATGGACGATAACTGTCCGCTCTCTGGCTACTGGTGATTCATCTGAGTCTGAATGTAGAGTGACAATGCAAGTTTAGTCCCTGAAATCATTTATATCAGGGGATAGAAAGATGATCAAACATGGTCTCTAAATTGGGAGGTGGACCATCATTGCAGAGATGCGGGAACTTCCTGATTGATGATGAAAACAAAATCAAAGCTCAACCAGGAAATGTCTGATAAACAACTAACAGATGGGGTAACAATATTTCTGGGGCATTTTCTTGATTTAAAACAATAGCAACAACTGCAAAATTAACACCTAGACATACACCCTAAAAGAACCCTTAATTGTTTGTCAAAACACGGACATGCCCAATAACATACCCATGTCCTGTTGTACTCGTTTTGGTATTCCTGTGATAGTCTTCCTCCGCCTCAGCTTCCTCCTTCTCTGAAGAACTGACTGGGAATGAACAAGAGAGCAACGGGCACTTGCTTCCCTGTCGAATCCAACTCCTGGAATAATGAAACAGGAAAAGAGATAAAGGTCATTCTCTCCACCCTAAAACTATAATAAATACGGCCAGTCCAAATGTTTTTAGCTTAAGCCTCTTTACGTTTAGCGAAGATAAAACTCAACTTCGTTAACACTTATTTTACCTGTCACATTGATGGGGATGATGCAGGAGGAGATGGCATGAGAATCGGAAGAAGTCTTCTTATCTGATGTTGTTGGGGTTTCCTTTGACCAGTTCGTCTGCTGGTCCCGGGTCGACGTGGCATTTGGAGCTGAGGTCTTAGCTCGGTGACCTGCTAGAGCCTCTTCATCTTCGCCTTCCCCTGCTGAGGTAGCCTGAAAGAAAAGACAGCAACACCATTACATATGTACAAATATATAAATATATATATATATATATATACATACACCGATATATACACACACATATACAGTATACACACACACATATGTACACACATATATACTGTATATATACATAAATATACAGTATATACACATATATAAAATATATATACACATATATACAGTATATATGTATAGAAATATATACTGTCTATATACAGTATATATATATATATGATATGTTACAATAGCTAATATCACTAGCTCTTATATGTAATGATAATACAAAAACAATGTCAATGATACTGAAATAAAGGGGAAACTAAAATAAAAAAAATTGCATAACTACTGTGATTAGAGGATAAATTAAAGGTTACCACAACACAAATGCCAAACCTTTCTATTCCATGGGATGAAGATACATCCTTCAATAGGATGAAGTGTGTAAAAGCACTCAAACTATGAACACATCATACAACAAAAGAAAAAACAAAAAAAAAGGTGACATGAGTAACACACAATATTAAACATTTTAGATAAACAGGAGTATCACATGGTGAAGGATGCATGAGGAAGACGGTGTTTTGTTTTACTTTCTTCAGTAAAAGTCCCACAATATCTTAACTTTGGTCAAGTCACATGGTCCTGGGGGTTATTCCAGAAAGCGTGGTGAAACTAATACGGCATTAATCCTGGACTGTGGGTTGAGTGACTCTGTGGCGAGTTACCACAGAATTTTCGGTTGGAGAACAGCTGATCTGAGTTAGTGCAATCAACTGTGGATGTTCACAGTTGAGCTTGTGCGTGGTGAACGAAAAGCCCTGACCAATCACACTCAGATATCACGATTCGCCACGGAAACAGGAAGTTAACGGCTCCAGTTTAATCCAGTGAAACGTAGAGATGTTAACGCATGTTTATGTGGATAATCCAAATTTATCTTTAGTCAGAGTGAGTGTCACAATAAAGTTTTATGCAGCGTTTTGTTCCAATTCATTTGAAAAGAAAATGGGTCAAAGACATAGAGACACAATGGTAAGCTCAAAATCTCATAAAGTATTAATTTGGTGACGTGCAGAGGAAAAGGCTACTACAGGTGAGAACATAGTTCTACCGTGTCTTGGCTGTTCAGGGTTCGCTCGGTCAGTTTGCAGGGTTTGTACCGATGTAGCTGATGGATTGAGATTGCGTGGGCTGAATCCTGTCTCACTTTGCTGCAAGCAGTCAGCTACTTCAAGTTCAACAAATCTAGCAAATTAAACAAAAACGTTCCAAACATTCCACGGTGCACTGTGATCTTGCCCACTCACAAATTTTAACATATCATCTTGAATATTATGGGAACAATGTTCCACCGGTGCGACCGATCATGATTCATTGATTTATATTGATATCTTTTACTCTGATCTCACATTATATGCAGTGAACATTTTGGTTGAACTGCTCTGATAAGCTGGCAGCTCTCTTGTGTGCACGGATTCACTGTGTTATAAAGGAAAGTACTTCCACTCCCAATATGGACATGAGGAGATGTTATTCTGAGCTGAAAGTAAAACATTCTTTTCATAGAAATGACTAATGTATATGGACTAATATCCAATCAGTAAACGTCCCCTAAGTGATACACTTCAATACCAGCTCTGATTTAGACTGGATGAACGATGACATGAACCACTTGTCTGGTTCTGTATGAGGGAGAAGAGACAGACAGAATTCAGGGTTTGTTGAAGAAAACCTTTCAGCGACGAGGTCTGCTTCAGAGTCAGTCGCCATGGTAACTGACTCTGAAGCGAAGTTATCTTTCTTACTGGAAGGTAAAACTGAGAATTTCCTTCATCTCAGCCTTAACAGAGATTTCACCAAACTTGCTTTCTAGAACATCCCTCAGACTGGTCCCATGTATTTGAATATATTATATTACAATATAAGATTTAGCAATTGAAGTTCTGTATAAATGACAGCCGACAAGCATCTCTCGTACCTTTCTTTGGATCGTCTGGTTATCTGCTTCTCTCCCTTGTCTCTCCTGCTGCAGCAGCAAATGCATATAAACAATTACTTCTGTGTGTGCAAACTCACAAACTCAAAATTAGCAGTTGTTCAGTGAAGATTTTTATAAATTGTTCTAGCATCTCAGAGAATGTTCTTACTTTTCTTTGTATGGTCTGGATCTCGGTTTCCTTCACTGTCCTCTCCTTCAGGGTTTTCAGGAAAAAAAAGAGGGAGAACGTTAGACTGACAAAAAAAGGAAGTTATACAGTTATAGAACCACATAATTAAATTATATACGTTCACATCGGAAGCTATTTTAGTAGTTTGGTGTACGATGAAGCCCCAGACAAACAGCTGTAACTGTGCTCACAAACATGTGCCTATAATACAAATCATGTGTTAGACATTCAACAGACAGGAACATGCAGATAAACGTCTGCTTTACCTTCTGGGGTTGATATTCTAACTCCCGCTCCCTCTCTGCTCTCTCTTGCTGCATGGCAACACCAGAATCAGATATTGTGTCAGTTTGTTGCAGAAGAAGAATTCAAAAAGGCATAATATATATATGTGATGAAGAAAAGGCATCAAATGTGTTCCTGGAAGGTTCTACTTAAAGGACAACTGATATTTTTCAACCAGGGCCCTATTTCCTCTTGTGCAGGGGTCGAAATGATTATAAATGATTGTAATCGGTTCAGTTACTGGAGGGAACAATATCGTAAAGTTTCCTTTAACCTTCCACAGGCTCAGATTGTTATTAACAGAGTCTGACCCTCCCCCGACAGAGATCGACATGTGTGCCTCTCCGTCTGTAAGGGTTGCCGAAGGAAGGTTTCAGAGTTGGAATAAAAATCCTACACCAAAGAGCTTTTTCCTGGAGAAAAGTGCTGCTCCAAGAGTGGAGAGACCTGCTGCAGACGAGTGGTGGTCGGCTGATGTTTGAAGTTAAAGCAACTGGCATCAGTAACATTAGACGTCAGCACGGCAGGATGACAACTTAAACAAACACTCAATGCCATATTCAGTAACATAGATGTGTGAGAGATAAGTGCTGGCAATGAACAAGGATGTAATGTTAGTTATTCAATGACGAGTTTGTCCTCTGCTTGTTCTCCACATGAAACACTGATGTTACTATTGGGGACGTTGCAACAGAGAGGAAGAATTAAAAACTTAAGCAAAGAGTCCATATCTGTACGGATCCTTTTAGGATGATATCAGACACTGATAATAACTATGAGAGCCTGTCAAAGGAAAAACAGCACTTTTCATTTAAAGACGAATGCCCGATAATATATTTGCTGGCAGCAATTTTGTGAAAATCTGTGATGCTGTTCTCTCTAAATACTGGACCACTGGACCAATTACAATCATTTTAGTCACTACTGGTCATTTCAACCCCACCACACGTGGAAATACGGCCCAGGGTTGAAAAATACTAGAATAATCCTTTAATGTGAATTTGCTGGCCACTTGGTGGCACCAGAAACAACGTGTGAAAACAATACTGACTTATCATTATATGTTTTCGTTGACATGGATTGATTTGACATTTTAGTGAACTACTGTTTATTTATGAAAACCTGAAGGTACGCAGCATTATTATCATCCACTGGGAGTCCTGTCTCTTGTTTGCATCTCTTGATGAGCCTATCGAATCAGTTTCAGTTCAGTTTCAAAAACTTTATTGTCATTCACATCATACACAAAGTGCACATATGAACGAAATTCCAAACGTCAGAGGGTTTTTAGACGTTTCTGTCTGAAGACAGCTGCTTACTGTGGCTGTTTAGGGGCTATGTTGTTATATGTTATCGGCCTGAAGGCTGTTCTAGTCTTTTGTTTGATGCACTATAGGAGCTGCTCAAGTGCAGACATGATTTTCTCTGCCTCTGATTGAAGAAGCATCATGGTTCAGACTCCCCATAATATTCTGTGACACTACATATGTGTGGACAGGAGAGTTTAATAATTAACTTGTGCAAGGAAATCATTTCCTGCCGACTGCCCTCTGATGATCCTCGTTAACTGAGAGATATATCAGACGTTTATTTGTGCCCAGTTCATCGTTCTTACCGCTCGTGCCATGCGACTTCTTTGTTGCCGGCGGATGGAGTGTGGTGAGGGGAAGGTGGGTATAGGGGGCGCAACTGAAATAGAGATGGTCACCCTATTCCTCTCCCGACTCGTGGACCGCTGGCTCTGTTGTTCGTCTGTGAATCACACACACGAGCACGCATGAAAACTCCTGAGTACGAAATGCACAAATGCGCACGTCTACACAACGTAACCCAACAAGGTATCAACCTCTCTCACCTTGATGCAGGGCTCTCAGGCTGAGCTGAGCGTTTTTGTGCAGCTCCTCCAGACATGGTGGTCGGGTACACGGGTGAAACACATTGTGATGCTGGTGCCATGGAGCCTGATAGTGAACCGTCAGCTTGCTCTCTATATCCAGGTTGGACACCGCTAAGATGAGAAAAAACAGACATGTTACATGCAAAGTTGTATCAGTGTGATGATATTTGTGGTTAACAGAAAGTGGTCTTCTGTTCTAGTCTTACTAGAAGACAACACTTTGAAAAACCATCACTATCACAACATGAGACAAAGCCCCTCCTCGCCAACAGGGGGCAGCTAAACCCCCTCACAACAGCAGACATGTGTTACAGTCCTCCATGTGCATTGCCACTGCTAGTCATTATCACAGAGTAAAGAAAACCTTGCTATCATGTCTTGTTTCATGATCTTCAGCTTTTATTTACAGTGATTAAAACATTTGATTTTAAGAGAGAACAAGACGGAATGACAATGAATATCCATCTCTTGAATCCGCTCTCAGCTCCTCATTATCTTTTATTATGAATACTGTTTATCACCTTTAACAAAAAATTTGAATGCTGTTGTGTCCTTAGAAGTGGCTGTACATCGGTAGCCGAGCAACCTTTTCTTGGATATGCACACTCGCTTGCAATCGAACCAGCAGACTCACATCAGCACCAATCACAGACACAGAAGTCCAGCTTATTCATGATGAATCAACAAATGCACAGCTCCCCCCCCCCCCCCCCCCCCCCCCCCCCCC
>CAAKHC010003812.1:0-27945 GCA_901007825.1 Macroramphosus scolopax | reverse complement strand
TCCCCCCCGGGGGGGGGGGGGGGGGGGGGGGGGGGGGGGGGGGGGGGATTTCACGTCAAGAGGCAGGGAAGGATGAGAAATCTCCACATCCGCTGCCGACCGGGAGGTTTATGGGCATCAGTGTCCAGCCCCCGTCCCCGTCCTGATGCTAACAAGGTCATCCTCCGGCCTGAAAGCAGCTTTGTGCCTCCAATCAGAGGAGCACCACCATCATCATATTCCACGTTGTATCAGCAGCAGTGTGACGCAATTCACCTCATGTGCATCTCGTCTTCCGGGCTGCCACCCTGATAGGTCCGATCGGAGATTGAGGTCATGCATCTGCAGTTTACTTGAAGTTGGGAGATGTAGGTTGTTTTATGCGATTTATTTACTGCAACAACCCTTTGATGCATCTTACAGTGATATGCAAGCAACTATTTTATCATTCATAGCTTGTTTTTTAACCATGTGAACCTCATTTCCTCTGACTTTGACTTGAATGTGAGCGAGTGCCGCCTGTGTCACACGGGGACATTTGTATCTGGAACTGTTGCGTGTCTTTAGCCTCGGTTCTCTTCGGATCCAACGTCGCTCGTGATGCGCTCACACACGCTGGCCGTGCATGCTGGGATACATGCTGGTGTCCTGTTTTGTGATTGGGTCACAGCGCTGATCTAATGTCGAGTGGTTGGATCAGAGTCCCCCGGCCGCGTCACAACCGGCTTTAAGCCCTTGTGTGAAGCTGCGGTGTGTCACTGCTGCTGTCCTCTGCTGCACACTGGGAAGAATGGGAAGCTGACACGGTCATCATGCACACTATGAGAGCCATCAGGTGCTCGGGAGTCATCCTCCGAGGTGGCTCCAATCTGAATCAATCCAATAATAATAATAATAAAGTCTTTTGTAGATCTGCCACTCTGCTAAAATGTCATTAGACATCAAACCGGCTTGAGTTGGCGGATTCAGTGGAGGAGATGGATTAATATCAAGAACCAAAGTGAAGAAAAGCTCCAGATCCTGCACAGATGCAACGTTTAGAGGGATTTCCGGCTTATGTTTGCTCCACATATTTCCATATTTGCTGAATGCACATGCATCCAGCAGCTTGTATTTAGGTATGTCAGTGACTAAGAGGAAGAGTGTCTTGTGTTTGCTGTTAAACAGATCAGAGTTTGGATGTAAGAGTGCCATCAAGTGTCTGTCAGTCCACCAGAGCAGCATCTGTCTCAGGGAATTAACGCCAATGTGGCTCAAATATGAGAATCATGTTCATAATACATTCACGTGTGATCCCAGAATTTCTTTCAGTTCATGTCAGCACCAAATGTCATCAGCGGAGGAGCCAGAGCAGTGGCTGATTTATAAGGAGAAACAAAGTGCAGAAAAGCACCAAAATCCTGCACAGATGCAAAGCTTGGAGGGAAATCTGGCTCATGTCGTGCCACATTTTTCCATATTTCCTCAGTGCACGTGTATCCAGCAGATTTATATTAGCTAATCAAGTTAGTATTACACTGAAAAAAAGGAAGAGTGTCGTAATTATTTATTGCCGCTATTAATGAGAGTTTTTGGATAAATGCGTCAAGAGCTGCCGAATTACGCACAACTGTCACATCAGTGCCTCCGACTCCTTTATGAGATTTCAGCTCATAAAATGCAGCAAGTCTTTATATCTGCTTCTGAACTACAAGTCTTACAGAGATCAAAATTCAATCCCGTTCTGAGAAAAAAAAAAAGAGAAAAAAAAAAAAAAAAAAGAGAAATGACGTTATTTGAATATGTGCCCAAAATCCTTAATGAATAACTTAGGACGAGTAGGAGGCAAATGCTGCCCCAGCTGTTTCCTGTTGAAAATGTCTGTGTAATGTAGATAAATGTGAGGGATTTTCTCTCTAAATCCGTCTCCTGTTCGCTAAATCTCACTTCTCCAAAACGAGCCTGCGCAATGGAACAAAGTCGGAATATTGAGATGTGACATTGCCCGCATCTCATCCGCTTTTCTCCCCGTTTTTTAATGACTTCAAACAAGTTCCTTTTCGCCGGGTTTTGTCTTGCGGAGACCCGCGGGGATGCCTGGCGCTCTTTCCTTTCAGTGGCATTTATGTGATGTCTTCAAGGTAACTTACCTGATTTCCTTCCACACTATAGTCCGTCACCTCTGTTTGCACAGAGCATCCTTAATTTCAGCAGGACATTGGAAGATGCACCGCTGTTTTTATGGCTTTTAAATGCATGTTTTGTTTATTCTTCTCCTCATCCACTTTATGTGTCCTGCATGACTTTCCTCCATGACAACTGCTTTAATTGACTTTTTTTTTCTTTTTTTTTACATATTGGAAATCTTAACATGGATTGTGCATGACTTCTGATGAATGGGGTTTTCATCCTCTGCGCTCTTTTCCACCAGAAAGCTTCAAATGCAGCTCTGCAACTTTGAAAGAAATTACTGCTGAGTCTGCTTTAGTAGTGTTAAATATCTAACCGGACGCTGCAGAGAGGAGCGACTGGATCTTAACACGGGGAATCATTTCTTGGGGTTGTGATGTAGATTAATGCCCGGTGTTTTATTTTCTGTATTGTGCATATTTGGCCCCCTCTGCTTCCTCTGCAGGCGGGAGAGCCGTTTTCCATATCAAACGTTGGGTCGGAAAGATCCTCGGTGCCTCGCTGCATCTTATTTCTAACACTTTTGCTTCCCTGTGCGCCAAATTCTTGATACCGGAGACACTCTGAAGCCTCGGTGTTTTTTTTGATAGCAGGTTTTTTAAAGTTTCACTCTGTTCTAAGTGGATTTTTGTTGACTTATCAGGGGCTGAGTAGCGGGATGGTGAGGGGGGGAAAGTGTGCTTAGAATTTGGATGCGCTCCGTTGCGCACAGGCGCTCCGGAGCATCAGAGCTGTTTCACTGACTGTGGCACCAAGTTTCTGCATTCTCCTCCACATCTCCAGGAGTTACCATGTGGACATTTTATTTCCCTTTTTTTTTTTTTTTTAGCAGATAGGAAGCCTTTGGGCAGCTGGACAAACACGCATTAAGCTCACTACCAGTTCTGGTGCCTTCATCGAGCCACCACAAGCACCAGCTGGCTTTTCTCAAGTGCCAGAAATGCAACAATAACGCGTTCTCTGATGATGCTCTGTCTGCCTCTCTCCCTGTTCAGAGTGCGATGTGCTGCATCTCCTGTAGCCACACCCTCTCACTACTGCTGTGCGTCCTCACCCTGACTCCGACGGCAACAGGGGCGGGGCCAGAGACCCTGTGCGGCGCGGAGCTGGTCGACACGCTGCAGTTTGTGTGTGGAGAGAGAGGCTTTTATTTCAGTAAGTGCACCTTTTTATTTATTCATAAAGGTTGGCTGTATCTGTCCCAGAACTCTCCACCTTCAGCGAGCTCATAAATAAAAAAGCAGCCAGTTTGACATCTTGTCTTGACTTTCCCCGCATTAATGGTCTCTTTCTTCCCCCATTCATCCCCCTTCCACTGTTACATCTTCTCTGGTTCACGCTCTCATTAATGGACTGAAGCCCAGTCACAAGAAAGCTGATAACTAACTTTAAACTCATCACCGTGCTGCACACGGGGGAAGGTGGAATTTGGCTGACTGTGTCTAAGAAAGAGGAAGGGTAGAAACTAAATGTTGCAGGGAAGATTTTTTTCTTTTTTTTCCAGCAGAGAAGGGAAAGCTACCCAAAGAAAACCCACCACCAAGAATCCAGGATTTAAATCTCCCATTTTCCATTAAGGGTACAACCCAGCCCAGAACAGCACAGGATATATGGAGCTACCGTGGTTACAATGTTCCACCGGCAGGACATGTATCCTGTTCTTCTGTCAGAGACGAGCAGTGTGACTGTACATTAGCCGCATGGCTCGCTACACTACAATGCTCTCCTTCCAGAAGGAGTTTATAACCTCATTATTCACAGTTTCTGGCAGACGTCCCTCAATTAAGCCAATTTGCACCAAACGTCCTGCAGGAGCGTTGAAACTCCCCGAGTTATTACTGTTTTAGTCTCATGATAATCGATTGTCCCTCCTGTGCAGCTTTGACATAACAATCCATTATTAATGGTTTGGTCCCGTCCCAAAGTTATGAAAGATTTTCCACATGTGGTAGACTTCGTCAGTTGCCAATTTAAAAAAAAAAAAAAAAAAAAAAAAAAATACTAAAAAAGAGCACGATATAAGATTTCTGCGGGAAATCTGCAGCATCTTTAGTGCATTTGCAGTTGTATTCTTTTCTGGTAATTGATTGACTTCGCCTGAACGTGAACCTGGAATGGTTTGTAGATACATCTCAAGCAATTGGTGACTGATGGGAGAGATGAGGCGCCAAGAGGGGGCCGGCCCCGACGCCGCAGCGGCAGAAGTGGCCAGTGTATACAAATACAAAACTGAAACCATTAAAAGCTTAAAGTTAGATTAGTCTCCTTTTGTTGGTTGGACAGTAAACCATATTATTATCATCTGCTAATGGCGGCTAAAGACTGCCTACTGCTGGAGAACCACAACTATTTGTAAATTATTTATTTTTGCGTTTGTCCAAGTTATCTGGACCGACTCCGGCGGAGTGGAGATGTGACCGTCTCACCGCTGCTCAGCTCGTAGCTTCACTTTCAACAACAGTCTGTACAAATGTTACAAACCTGACGATTCTTGCTGTCCGGTTTGCACCGCTATGGTTCAAAATGGCGTATTTGAAGCGTGTGGATGTTCAGAATGGGTTCATTGCTATGCTGGAGGAAGCTTTGATCGGGGTCGTGCCCAGTTTGGATGTTCAGACGACACCCGGTTAGCTGTGGCATGTTGCACCATGCGTCTTCATGGCCGCCATATTGGAGCGGTCAAGACTCGCTGATGTTTCTTTTTTAACGATAACTTTAACATCTCTTTTCCAAACATCTTCACCCTCGGCACCGCACTCCCTCGGGTCCTCAGCAACACTCCTGCCAAGTGCGAAGTCTATCGGATGAAGGGTTCTCGAGATATGTGAAGGACAGACGTTATAGTTAGTTGTGTGAGATCTGGGTGAGTCCGTAACCTCTGGTAAGGTAATGGTAGGGTTGTAAAAAAAGGTTTGTCGCTGCGTCCAAGGGTTGAGACATTGGAAAGACGCTGCATCCCGTAAAAGGGTTCCTTGTGTTAGACGACGTGACGAAGTGCCTGTGTTTGACGAGCTGGCCGTCTTTGAGGACCGTCTGCTTCTGTACAAGCTTGAACCCCAAAAGTGGTAATTTATGAGTCAGTAAAATCATGCAATCTGTGAAAAATGCTACTGAACAACCAACTTGTTCCACACACGCACGTCACGGCTAACACGTAACATCCTCGCTGTGCCGGACATTCCTGCGCCGGTGACTCACTCAGTTAATTGCCTGATATCTTACAGTTGTCATCCACATGATGGATTGACATTTTAAAGCGCAGTCTGCAGTTTCGGTGGCGGTTTGATGGCTTGGCGCTCCACCGCCTTTTTTCATGGAAACTGCACTTGTCTGCACATGGTGCTCTCTATTCTTGGCCGTCTTGATTTGATTGACTCGTCAGTGAACTGCCTGTTCACTTCATCAAGACCACATGCCCCTGATGTCTGAGGCAACCGATGGCCTCCCGGGGTTCCGAGAATTCTCCCTGCCCTTAGACATGTCACTACTTCCCAGTAATACAATAACTGTCTTCGCATGGAGCCGGTGTTTTATCTGCTTGAGAGGACGGTGCATGTTGCAGCCTTTGACACCTTTTAATCATCCTGACCCAGGAGCCGGGGATCCATCCTTCTCCTGCCTTGAGATGCAGTAGCAACAGGATGAGGAAGCACATATGTCTTCCTCCTGGGGGATCCCAGGCCAGGCGGGAAATATAATCCCTCCAGGATATTCTGGGTCAGCCCCCTGGTGCATGTTAGATATGACGATGGCTCTAATTCGTGCTCTGGAGAGAGCTAACTCCAACAGTAGAGGCCCTCTGGTACCATAGTGACTCACTGTCGCCTCTCCAGGAGTAAACTGGTATTACAACCGGGGGAGGCTAAAATGATGGTGAGTAATGTGATGATGCCTTCAGGCTAGAAGGTCTTCGTTAGCAGGAAGGTTTAGATGAAACCAACGATGACTGGACGTTCTGGCAGGAGGCGTCTGTTTCTGTCTGTGTTCCGTCGAGTCATGACGGTTTCATTTCCTAATTCCAAAGTGTTTTTTGTGCCTGAACCTAACCGGACTTTAACCGTAACCTTGAACTTTGTGTGGCGTTGGGGAATTTTGGCTGCCTTGTCGCATGTGAGATTGTACGTACCTGCGGTTTGTTTGGGTAACTTGTTTCATAATGAACGTAGTAGAAATAAAATACTGTCATTGACTGAAATAAAGTTTTCTGCAGAATCATCTAACGCGGGGTCAACATGCACCTTGCTACCGCCCCCCCACCCCGACACCGCACCACTGCCGAATTCCTCCACCTCTGCATGCGACTTCTTCCAAGACCAGTCAACATCATTCTCTGCATCAGTCACTTCGTACGCCGTTTGCCAGGAAGTTGTTGGAGAGCCACCAAGCTGCTGCAAAGCTCGTACGTCCAGATGCTGCTGGCAACACCCGCACGCTGTGAAGTGGTCGTGACAGTGCCAGTTTTCTGCCAGTTAGACTTTTTTCGGTCTCTTGGATTCCTTCTGCTGCAGCACTTCTCTTGTATAAATGACCGTGTTCTCTTTACTCGGTGTCAGCGGCGGGGGAAGATTATGGACTACCTGATTAAAACGCACGCCTGCAATTTTCTCTTGTAAACTTACAAGGATCAAATCTTCAACCGGCAGCCAGAGTTTGGCACCGTCTTCGTAGATGTTGGTGGGCGGTAATCTGCAGAATCAAACCCGCTGCTAGATGACGTTTCATGTGTCGGCTCCGTCTGGGAGGGGGGGTGGGGGTTACAGATGTGGACGACACGTTAAAAGACTTTGGACCGAGGGTGTCCAGAGGTTGCACGACGTGAGAATGTGATGAAGTATTGGCTACCGATCGCGGCTCTACTGCAGTTATATAAATATTCCTCACTTATATCACCATATTCCTGCGAAAGGCTTGAACGTTGGCCAACGCAACTCATGAATCATCATGCATGATACACTTCTTAATCGGGAGCAGACCTTCTTGTGGCACGAGGAATGTGTTTGACTCGCCTGCGTTGCCTTACACTGAGCAGTCACTGAGCTGCACCTTGTCCATCTATCAACGCCACATTTTCCTGCGAGGTGGATTTCAAGAACACTTTCTTCTGAAGAGACGATGAGGTTTGAGCAGCAGGGGTGCTGTACCTCGGAAAATATGCTGTCCCGGGTCTCGCTCGCGCTCGTGTGTCCTCACTCGTTCTCCTCTCGCTCCGCCGCCACATGTACCAGCGTGAATTACCTGCAGAAGCCATTTGAATCCTGTCGTCTGAAGGACACGAGCACAACAGTTACCGGCCAAAGGAGACGTGCTCCCTTCCCTGAACTCTTCCCATCCAGTCTGGTCGTGTTGAACTTGGCAGCGCCCTCGTTGATAATGTGTGCAGGGACGATGTTGCAATGAGTGCTTTCGCCAATCCACCTTACTCCTGTCACTTGCATTTTAAAGGCTGCAGATTTCCTACCCTGACAGAAACACTAGTTGGTGGAAAAAGCTTCTTTTTTTTTTTCGAGGCAATGATCAAACTGTGGTCTGAGAAACAGAAAGAAAAAGAAATCCACAACTGCAGTCAGTTTTTCCAATTATTACCCTGACCTAGAAATCCTCAGTTGTCTTTGCAGCGCTTTAGCAGGCAGGACGGTGGTTTGACTGCGATGTTCATTCCATGAATCAGATCTGTTATGGGAGTTTTTCTGGCTAAAGCGTCGGTGCTAAGTAGCTCCCTGTCCTAAGTCACTTTTAGTTCATTCTGAAAGCTTCACATTTGTTTCACGGGGAGTGTGAGATCTTTCATCGACGCTGTTGATTCCTGCCTAATGAATGATCCCCCCGCACTCGCTCAACGAATTACAACCAGATGGAATAATCCATCATTCTTAGCCAAGAGCTAATTGTTGGTACATGCAGTACCAATAAAAAGAGCCGAAGAGCCAAGAGGCTTGTATGAATGGCATGTGAAGGGAGGAAGGTGGGAAGGATTCAAATTGTGCTAAGCAGCCATTGATGAGACTTCTTCCTCAGTGTTTCCCCGTCAATTCTGTTCACTGGAGCTGCAGCCAGAGGTAGAATGTGTAAACAGCACGTCACATGCATGCATGCACACACTCACACACACACATAGCTTGGCCTTGGCCTTCAGCAGCAGGGGATTATGTGGATTACAGGATGATCAGGACACCCCCCCTCCCTCCTCCCCCTCCTCGCTTCCTAGTTGTACAGTGGACATGAACACACAGATCTGAAGAAAGACCTCCTGTGTTCTCTCCATCACTGCACAAGAAGGTGTCGTTTCCCCACTAAGACCTGAGGTGAGAAATCTCCGACCCCGTCGTGAGTAACGAGCAGCGGAACAAAGAGGCGTCTCGATGATAAAAGACACCGCAGGAGAGACATGAAGGATTTGAGGGCGCTTCCAAGACTGCTTCACCTTTGAAACTCTTCATCTGTTTAATCCCGTCACACACAATGTGTAAGACCTCTGCAAAGAGAAGCAAGGCTTTATCTGGTTACATGACCAGGATGTAAAGTTCTACTGGACCTTTACGGATCGTTCTTCATCCCAGGGCTCATAAATGATCTTCCATTGTACTCGCGTTATGAAGTCGAAGTGTCGGCCTTATCCAATGCATGCACCTGTCATATAAAGGGCAAGAACTTGGTGCAATTTGTAGTCGATCTGCAGGAGGAGTGAAGCACGAGCCAACATCCATTTAACGTAGCATAGCACATTAGCATAGGAGGAGGCGTGCGCTCTCTGAGTGCCCGTTTGTCAACAGGATTACACAAAAACTAGCTGCTCTGAAAGGTGTGACATGTCAAGGCACCTCCAGTTTGTGGACAAACTCTAGCGGGGGAGAGAGAATATTGTTGTGTGGTGAATTTGTCCGACGACATGTTGCAGAGCATCTGGAGAAGTGGCAGCTGGTTAATATTCATTGTCAATGTGCCGTGTATCAGACATTATTAATCTCAGGAAATATTAAATGGACACAAGAAAAAGGGGAATATTTCTCGTATGCTTGCAAACACATGTGACGGTTTGACTTGTGGGGCTGCAGATAATCGACGACTTGGCTGTCGGCCTTGGCAACCTCCGACTGCATTTCCAGTTATTATTCAATCCACTAATTTCCAAAAGATGTCTTTCCCAATTGCCAAAAAATGCAATTAGATAAGGCACAGTACAGCAATGTGAGGAACTCACGCCATAAACTCTTCGTGGAACCGGCAATAAAGAGGAAGTTTCCAGTACTTCAGCAGCTCTTATAGTCCCTGCCCAGCCGTAAACTGCCTGACACTTTGCAGGAAGAGCAGTGCACCGGCTCCAAGAATCCACTGGTTTTTAATGACCATGACCAAGCTGTAAAACTCTCTCTGCTTTCTGTGCCACTCTGGAATGGGGGAATCCAGCCATCTCTCTCCAGCGCTGCTCCTCTGAGGAATGAACAGTATGCGAGCTGCGCCTGTCAGAGACCAAACCAGAGACGATAGACGGCATCAGATGAAGCAACTTCAAGTGTGACAACTCGAAGACAGCTGGGGTGACTGTGTAGTTTCTACTGAGGGAGAAGCTGCCATCTCATTTAAATCATTTAAAGCAACACTCCAGGAGAAGAATCTTCTTGGTGTAGGACACTCTAAATATGTGCAGAGGATTTTCCCGGATGATGCAGCTGCATCGGCTCAGCTGTGGATCCCAGAGGGGAAAGTATGTCAGACTACATCAGACGTGCCCCCTCAGAACACTCCGATGGTCATAAACCAAAGAATGCACAAAAATATTCAACCTGACGTTATCTGGCACGGCGACACGATGATTGTGGAGATCCTCACTCTCCCGGAGGTGTCGTCCTGTATTAAACATCTATTGTGCCAGTTGGCAGTTACACTTCTGCAAACTACGGATCAGCGCGATCGGTCTCCTGTTGCAACATTGGCAACACATGTCGGCGCTACGGTCCAGGTCTGGGTAGGTTTACACACTCGATACACTTGGAATGACGTCATGGCTCGGTGTGGTAGTCCACAACGGAACGCGACGGGGCTCCAGCAACCTTCTCCCCAACGCCAGTCCGCCTTCCCACGTGGACCTTCAGCTTAGGGCTGGTAATGCAGGGCTTTGGGTTCCCATGATGCAACACTGGTCTGGCTCAGTGATGCTTGGTCCAAATCCTGCAATGAGTTACGGTGCACAGGTGGTCAGGTAGACACAGTGTAGTGTTGAGGGCAGAAACACCCGTGTTGGTACCTCTGCAGGAGGAGGGTGAGATGATGTCCCAGCCCGTCATCCTATGGCTACCAGAACCGGACCGTATGTGGCACGTAGGAAGCCTCCTCAACCCCAACCAACGCAGCCCCTTCACCTTTAATCTGCATGTTTCCTACGTCACAGACGCTGCAGGAGTCCTCTCAGAAGGCTTCATGCAGGAAGTGGGCCACCAACCGTCATCTTGCGTGATACCTGCATCCTCCTCTCGGAGTCCGTTTTTAAACAGCAGGCGCGATGGTGTGCGGTGGGAAGCGCTGGCAGGAAAAGGTTGTTTCCTCTTATTTGTTTAACAACAGTCCCAGGGAGAAAAAAACCCTCATTGTTTATGAGGGATTACAGCAGTTATCCATGGAACTGAAGCATTTAAAACCTTCCAAAGCTTTTAGACCTGATTATTATATGCGTGTTTTTCCCCGACCTGCCCGAGCTGATTATCCTACATGTTACAACCGATGCCAGCTGATTTTTCTCTCCCTTCCAGCTGTTTGTGCAGCGGGGTTGCAAGCTATTTTCAGAAGAATAGCGGATGTTAATTTGTGAGGCTTTATTTCGGGGAGGGTTGGACAACAGGCCAAGCAGCGAGGCATGGCACCTCATCTGACTTTCAGCGGCCATTATATAATCGCAGGCCGGCTGACCGAATGTCATATTTCTCTGTTTTCTAAATTTCTCCACATCAGGTGTTAATAAGCGGCGAGGCCGGTCGCCCTGCTGCACGCTGCAGGGGAGAACAGAGTGTTCAGATAACCGAATGTGTCTGCAAGGAATGCATCAATAAAACACAGCCTGGCTGTGAACGCTGCATATTTGCATTGAGGAGAACATCCGCTCCGACACTTGAGTTTGGAAGTTTTTAAGATCTGGATAAATCTGCTTCCTCCGCTCCCTAAATAATGCAGGTGCACTGTGTATATTTTTAGCTTCATTCTACCTTATGTGTAACATGAAAGCCTCGCTATCGCCCCCCCCATCCTTTTTTTTCCTCCCCAGCTTCGGGTCTGGGTGTCCGAGGAGAAAGATGGGTCTGTTTCTGAATGAAAGCCGCTCTCTGTCCAAAACAACATTGTCAAGACAAGGCAGACAGAGAGCAGAAGTTAATGTACTTTGTCAGCACTGGCAGGCTCGTGAGCCAAGAGCTATTAACTCTGAGAGGGAAAGGCATTTCCTCCTTGTAAATGCCATATTAAATTATTATTATTTCATTTGGTAACAGGGAAAAGCCCATCAGGGCTATATTACTCAAGGTGAGCAGGGAATTGTAAATGGGGAGTCAGAGTTTTTCTAAAGGCCACCAAACGAGATTGGGTTTTGGGGGGGCGAGGGATTTGAAAAAGGAAGCGAGCGCTGACGTCATGGTAACTCGATGTGGTCAATGAGTCAAAAATTGAGACTACGAGGAGAAATCTTTCACTTCCTCTGTTTACACTACGGTCACTTTAGGTGTGGAAGGCGCAGGTCTTCTGCAGCTCGGTCGTCCGCCAGATGAAAATGTGAATGAGCGGCGGGGCCTCGCCAACCGGGGCGCGGCCTCAAAGCCTCCCTGGCTTCTTTCGGCAGGTTGATCCGACCCAGAGGGCTTGTGGTTTGGCCTCGCCAGATGGGCCTCTGTGTAAAAGATACCTGGGCCAAAACTGCTGTGTGATATTCTCAAGGAGTAGTTCAAGAAGTTCACCGTCCCGTCACCTTCGGTTATTGTTGCTACACCTGTCAAACTTTAACAGTGACAAAGAACGAGTCCTTGATTTTCCCGTGGAAAAAACGGTTTAAAGTTTCTGACCTTGTTCTACTTCCAGCTCGTCGAATACCGACACGTCACGGTCCTCTGCGTCTGATACCGAATTCGAAAGGAATTAAAACACATTTAGCCTCATGAGCGGGTTGAAAACGCAGATGTATCGTGTTCCATCCGCAGTCTAACTCCCGCTGTTCTTCTCCATTAGGTAAACCGACAGGCTATGGCCCAAACGCCCGGCGGTCACGAGGCATCGTCGACGAGTGCTGCTTCCAAAGCTGCGAGCTGCGGCGCCTGGAGATGTACTGTGCACCTGCCAAGACTAGCAAGGCGGCTCGCTCTGTGCGTGCACAGCGGCACACAGACATGCCGAGAGCACCCAAGGTTAGTACGGCGGGCCACAAAGTGGACAAGGGCACGGAGCGTAGGACGGCACAGCAGCCAGACAAGACAAAAAACAAGAAGGTGAGCACACTCTGCAGACAGCTCTGCTCTTCATCAACATCTGGATGATAAAAGATGGAAGTGATATTTTAGTAGCTGATGTCAGAGCATGCACATTCCTGAGAATGTTAAAGTATAGTTCCACATTTTGGTGAGTACACATGCTTGTGGTTTGGCTATAGCTTAGCATAAAGTACGGCATGCGCTAGCCTGGCTAAGTCCGAAGGAACAAATTACACCTACCAACATTAATAACGTTACGACGACACACCGAAACTGTCACGATCCCGGCTAGGACCTCGGCCGGGACCTTATTTAGGTCATAGTTTTGACTTTGGGTTTGATGTGGTTGTCTCGTCAGTGTTCATGTGTCCTGTTTTATTTTGATTTCACCTGCCTTGTGTTTTACACCCTTCCCTGCCTACCCTCGTGTTCGCACCTGTGTCTTGTTACCTTGCTAGTATTTAAGGCCTCAGCTCCCCTTTTCTTTGTCAGATCCTTTCGTATGTTTTCGTATGTCCTGTCCGTGTGATTAGTGGCGTCCGTGTTTCTCTGTGTCTGGGAGTGACTTCCATAGCTGCCTTCCTTTGTTAGATTCCTGCCTGTCGCCTTTTGTTTGCGGATCGATTTAAAATAAATAATCATTCAATCCCAACCTGCGTTTCGTCTGAACACCCCTGCAATTGGGTCCACCTGCTTCCCCACCACTACACGGCAGCCGGGACCCAAACAGAATAATTAGAGACTTTGTGAGTGTGAGAGCGTGGAGGGATGGGATCAAAAGATAAATATCGGGGAAGAGGGTCACCGTGGCAACCAGAGCACGGACCGCCCAGTCAGCCACAGAGTTGATGGAGCTTTCTATGTGTACGCAGCTTTAGTTATCGAAGAAACCTTGTCCATAGCAGGACGGAGACCCTTGTGACTGGTGCTGTCACATAATGTTTGAGAGATGATTGTCTATTCGTGTCGTGATTTATTGCTACAGCATGATGGGCTCATGGTGAAGACCCAAACATGTGGGCTTGTGTAAGACAGGTCTGATCATGGACCCGACATAACAGATGAAACTTTGACCAGGGAGTTGTTTACTTGTTTGGGAAAGTCCATCACACGTGAGTTTAGACTGCCCTTTTACATGTTAGTGAATCGTTCCAATAAGTTTATCTTCTGGGCCGGTGAAGCCGATGGAATCGATGCTCTGGCTTTAAATCGTCATCACCAACAAAGTGCAGAAGTAGTTCCCCACACAACCTTGCACTAAGACAAAATGTCTTCTATACTTCTGTTTATATCTTCATCGCAGCCAACAGAAGATGTTAAAGCTCCACTAGCAGGCTGCTGGCTTTAGCTACACACACATGCGAGTCGTATCGACCTTGCTCAGCATGAAAGCATGTGTACAACCAAAATGTTGAATTGTTCCTTTGGTTTAGTTGGAGAATTTAATCAAGTGGTTCCTTTCCCTTCCACAGAGACCTTCATCTGGACATAGTCATTCAACCTTCAAGGTACGACTGCACGTTGTCATCTAATTGCATCATTGTTTAACGCAAACGTCAATAAGATCATTATTTTGGCCGCGTTCACATCTGAAAACTGTCATCTGTTCGTCAAAAAGAACGAGGTTCTAAATACAGACGGGAGTGTGATTCCTTTTAGGATTCCACCATGTGCGTTTTATCCTTCTCTCAAAAAAGAAAACCATTAGCACGAGAAGGAACTAAGTGGTTTTTGTGGTAGACCCAGTGGCACCCCCCCTCCCCGGGCACAATCTCCACTCTGCTACTGAACACTATGTGCTGAAATTCTGGGATCGCCCCGTATTAAAGGGACGCATGCGAAGTCCAGATATGATGCATATCACATTTCTTAGTGTCGGTGGCTGCAGCATCCGTCATGTCCTGACTGTGGTCTGTTGCATGTGCTGGCTGCATGGATCCTTTTCTTTTCTTTTAAAGGGGCTATTTGTAAGAATTCACTCAAACATCAGCATCCTGAAAATCTGTACCAAACATGCTCTTTTTCATTCCTGTAAAATGTCTAAAGGTTTTTCTCTTTCTTTGCAGGATGTGCATCAGAAAAACTCAAGTCGAGGCAACGCGGGGGGCAGAAATTACAGAATGTAGGGAAGGAGCGAATGGACAAATACCCCCCGACATGGGAAGAGAGAAGGGAGTGGCCTTACCTGGTGCCCCTGTGGAATGGTTCACTGTAAAACAAAACAAAGATGGCGGTCTGAACAGCTCCTCAAACTGAGTGAAAACCTGAGAGCTAAGTGGTGTTTGAGGGTGGGGGAGAGAATCTTGTGATTATTTTATACACTGCACCATTCTATATCGGGGAGGAATTATTTGTTAATGCAATGTAACAGACTAGTTTAGCTGCTGAGATACGAACAAGAGCTTATTATACCTCCTCGTGTGAGAGCTGCAGCTTCCCCCCGGCTGCGGGAACGAACCTGGGCTTCAGCTGCAGGCTGTGCATGAGACAAAAGGTGGTGCATCCTGTTCCCCCGAGCAGTGCGGAGGTCAGTCCTTTTACTCTGAGAGAAGTGGGTTCATTACCTCCTTTGGATCCTCTGTCACCGGTCACATATAGCAGTTATGATCCCATTAAAAGAAATAATAATATAATAATAATGAGAATTTTACCTTCAGAATCGGTTTTGTATTTTTGCAAAAAACTACAGCTAGTTTTTATGCACCAAAAAGGTTTGCTTCAAAGATAATGACCAGGTACATCATCATCATTGAGCCCAAAATCAAATCCTACTTTAATCATCTCAAACCAAGTCAGAGCTCTTTGTATTCTAATTGGAGGTTTCGTTCAGATCTCCCGTCTTCTACCCGAACACGTCTATAACAAGAGATCAAGCACCATTAGAGGAGAGTCACAGGACGGTGGGACCTGCAGTTCTACAAAAAAATAAGTTTGTACAACTAGAATATATTACACAGAAGATTTTTTTTTTATTTTCCAGTAAGTGTTGCTTGTCTGGTCGTCTGAATCAGAAGTGGGTCACTTGTGGACTCAAAGTGCATTTGGCATAAACGCCAGTGGAAATAAGGCAAACAGAAACGATCAGGTGAAAGGTTTGTGTTCCTCAGCCGTATCACATGTCGCCACTGCGGCCAAAATAGATTTTTTTTTGCTGTCAACAATCCAGTCGCATTTTGAGTCTGAGAGCTGGCTTGTGTTCAAGGTGAACTGCAAGTCATTCACAGCAAGTCGATGAGCGCTGCTTTCTCTCGAGTTGTTGTGAGGGACTTCAACAGTTGTCACATAGATGGAGTTTGATGATGTCATGATGTGATATTTCATTAGTTCATAGGATTTGCCAACTCTTAATTGTTGCTTAGCAGTGGTGTCCAAGTCATGTGACTCGAGTCAAAGATTTGATGACTTCAGACTTGTAACTCGACTTGGACCAATGACCCGAGACTTGCCCGTCTCGACACGGGACTTGACTTGAGTGTTTAGATTCGACATTTAAGTGGGACTTGCAAAATAAACAACCTGCTCGCCCCTCTGCTGCTCAGACCCGCCACCATGGCGAGAGTGCAACTAAACTCCACAGCATCCATTGTAAAGTCCACCGGGGAAATACGTAGAATAGACAATGATTTGGTAAATATTGCCAAGTACTCCAGTGACGAGTGTTCGGCACACATTTTAAAAGTACACAAACACACGCACACAGTATAAATGAGAGTTGTGTAACTGAGCAAGGGTCAAGCACAGACACACACAAGCTCCATGCAAAGCCAATCCTCAGAAGTCCTGGCATGAGGACTGTTTGTTCAAGCCTCCGTGCGGATTTACTGTCATTCTGTCACACAAACCGCCCAAGACATCACATCTCTGGCTCCGCCTCCTCTGCCTGTGTATAATCAAAACAATACTCCCACTTATGTTAATCTATGCATTACTATCATTCATTGTACATGATGGTTTCATATAACAAAACTGTATTAAGAATCCTATCCACTGTATAATGGTGCTATTTTGTAGTTTGTTACTTGCAAGAGATGGCTCAGACAGACAGATGGCATGGCTTACATTGGAGGTCTTCCCTTTTGCACAGCCTTGTGGCCACCATTTCAATAGTGTTTTTATTTGTAAGCTGTAGTCATTGTAAAGCGAGTAAATGTATCTGTGTGAAATCTGTGAATGCATGGAGAAGAAAAAAAAACAAAAAAAAGAAAATACCATGTTGTGGTCCCAAGAAGGCAAAATGCTATTTTTTCTACTGTTTTTAAATTATTTTATCAATATAAGATCCCTTATGCCAAATAACTTGACAAAAGTACTGTGAACTGTGATTCTTCCAATTGTGTGGAGATTGTTAAAAGTCATGGTGTGCTTTTGTCTGTCCTGAGATGTGTGTGTGTGTGTGTACACTTCACTGGAAGCCAAGGTATTGATCAAAAACACTTAAAGCGAGACTATGTAGCTTTTGCTGAACGGCGCCCACTGTGGCTACAAGTGGTAATTACAGGACAATTGATTTTAGCAACCGTATGAAGAACCAAATCAGGACATTTTTAACAATTTGGAAGATCGGCTCTCGTGCTTTTATCGAGTTCAATGAGAAGATCCATACTACTTGAAAATCTGTCAGTTAAACATGAATCTAGAGCAGTGGCGGAGAGATTCCCAAAACAAGTAACATCCATCTGGCTTTGGTGTGAGTTGCCATGGAGATGTTTTCCTTCTCTCGATTACAATGGGACTAGACGTCATTTGTCTTGTGGTGCTCGCAGCTCCAATAAAATTAAAAAATCTCAACAGTCTCTTTCCAGAAATCACGTCACGTTTGCTCAACATAATCCACAGATTTTGTTGTGCACAACCGAACTACACCCACAAACCGTCCCACTGCGCAATGTCATCGCAAGCTTGTGGAGGAGGCCATGAATGTTTACATCTCGAAGGGTCACGGACTTTAATCTATGAGGAGATGCAAGCTTCCTGCAGCGAGGCGGTTGGGGGTGTAGTCCTGTTGAAGGAAAAATAGTTCCAGCATGAAGCTGGTCACAACGTCTGTGGAATATCATGAGTAAGCAGGTCATGATTTCTGGACAGACACGTTGCTTTTTGACATTGAGTTTTTCCAAATGTATTTTTGGTGGCGCTCTGAGCACTACAATACAAATGGTGTCCAGTTCCATGTCTCCAAAATTCCTCAACTCGCACCTAAACAGTCTAGACGGACAAATAACACTACAGAACCATAGATATATTATGTTTTTCATTTTGGAATGAACTGTCAGGACAGGTGGGAGCAGTGTGGATCAACTCATATAATAATGTTGCTTTAAGTTTGTTAAAGATGCTGCTTTCCGTTACTGGTCCTACTCAGCAACACAACCAGTGACTGTATTGAAGTGAGAAATTGTGTGTTTTCTTTGGTTAAGAATTAAAATTTGTTAATTGTTACTGAAAGATTGTATTATTTCTTCTTCCAAAGGTTACATAGTCTCGCTTTAAAAGTCCAATTCATAGGTGATCTGAACAAGCTAGCGCTACACACCCCAAAACGATAGGAGGTGTGACGGTAAGAAACAGTAGAAATGCTAACTTCCTTAGCATGAGCTTTGGGTGGTGACGGAAAGAATAAGAGACAAGGCGCTAGCTTGTTCAAGCCCCTTTCAAATGATCATTTTAAATGTAGAGGAAATGCATAGACGTCAGTTTCTCCTCCGAAAATTTGCCCCTGTGTCTGATTGAGTTGCGATACCTGCTGCTACGTGTTACAGTTATTCTTTCAACTGACTAAAGAACCAGAGGCATGAACACAAATTGGATTTCTTAACATTCATATAAATCTGATTTGAACGACAGGGAATTAAAATAGTTTGAAACATTTACACATCAACTGAAACAAACAACAACACCAACTAAGGCTGTAACCAATGTAAACATTACCCTTTTATAGAAGTAAACCATTGTCTAATATTGAAATCAACGTTAGCAGCTAACGGATGTGATAGCAGTGTGTTGGTTTGTTTTCATAACTTATTTTAGTGAAACATTGACACGGTCACTAAAACAAAAACAACACAACACTGGGGATTTGAAGAGCACCATAGTCCTAAATTTCTCCACCAACGTCACTAGCTAGCGTTAGCTGCTAATGTTAGCTAGCTTAGCTAACGATAGCAACTAACTGTCATGACAAGAGTGCGTTGATTTGTTTTTAGTTTTAGCTGTTTTCCACTCAAACCTAAAAAAACAATATGCTTAGTTTACACTTTAATTTCCTGTCACACATTTAAATACTCATTGCTACAGTTACTTTACTTTACTTTGACTTTTTCACAATCTGTTAGCCGTTGGAGCAGTGTTAGCACTTCCCCAGCTTATCTTGATGCTCCAATCTCAGGAAGCACTAATATTGACCCAATTTGGACATAAACGCGTTAAAACGGCCTCTGTTGCATCTATTACAGTCAATTGCTAACAAGTCTTTTCAATTCTCTGATGTATTTCTTGTGTTTTCGCTGCATTCGAAGCTGAATGCTAACGCTATCACTCAGTGACCTCCGCCGATATAACAAGATTTGAAATTGTGTCATCCAAAACATTTGTTAACAGCTCTCTGACATGTTTTCACAGCGTGATGTAAAAGTGTCTTTTTATTCTGAATAATAAAGAAAATGGGAATCTTGGGGGGTTTTGATTCCCTACAAATTCCCTTATCAGTCGACCTTGGCGGCTGACGTGAACGAGAAGCCAGTTGGAAAACGTTTCTGGTTCTTCCAGCAGCAGATACACAGTACAAGCCAAAGACTTTTTTTTTGATGAGAACAAAGCATCACTCAGCATTAGTAATATCCTGTACTAAATATATGACCAGATCATTTAATCCCCAGCGATGCCATCCCTGTCTCTGGTACCTGAAATACAACTTGTGCAATGGAGAGTAACGTGAGCCGGAAATAAAGCCCCTTAAAGTATCTGAGCTACAACAATCAACTATGAATCGTTCAAACATTCTGTTGTGTGATAAATAAAACCTGGAGACAGACTCCGAAGTGTTTAATGGGAAAATGTCATTTGCGTAAGCTCACTGTCCAATAAACTGTTTGATTACGACACTGTTATTCATGGTGCTCGATTGCCTTCTGTAGAAAAAAAAAATACTGACAAATTGTTCACCATTCCTGCTGAATAAACCACTTGTCAACATCACAGAACTGTCTGGAGAGTCTTTCATGCAACATAAACTTGTCAACCCTCGGGGGAAACATCATCTTGTTAAGACATTACTCTCCCGATTATGCAAGATCACAATCTGCAAGGTCTTCAGGAGGAATCTCTGGATTCACACACACAAATTGAAGATAATTACAAAGCAGAGCTTTGCCTCTTTGTAATCTTTTAAGGCATTTCGGCAAATAGATGAAGCTCAAGCTAAGGCTTTGTGCACCATGCGGGATGAAACTGAGAGCACTGTGTGCTGAATGACAGCGATACTTCCCAAGAGGTGGTAAGTTCTGCCAAAGCAAACAGAGCGGGCGTGGTGCTGCATGTTCAGCTCTTTGGAGGATGCTCGCAGTGACAGCAACGAGCTCTCGCTCACTCACCGTCAGCACTTTTTAAACGGATCTATATAGGACAACAATGAAAAACCCTGCGTTTTTGGCTCGCCAGACGCCGGAGATCAAAATGTGGAGCAGCGGGGAGGTCGGTGAGGTCCCGGCCATCCTGGATGTTATTTCATCCCTCTCAATGACTAATACAGAATCGATTATCTCACCCTAATGGGCCAATTTCTGTGTGCAAGGTTGCAAGATTCAAAGATCAAATAAATCAGAGAGAAATTTAGTGCAGGGTGGCCCAGTGGCCAAGAACCAAACCGTAACGAGTAATCCGATAATCATTTACAGTATCATCCAGTTGTCATTATTACCTCCGCCAAGGAGGTTATGTTTTTGCCAGTTTGTCTTTCTGTTAGCAAGGATTATGCAAAAACTGCCGGGCTGAGTTTCACCATCGGGCGGTGCAGCATGAGCCAAGGAAGAACCCATTACATTTAGAAGCAGACCCATTTAACATTGCAACATTGCTTTTTTTTTTTTTTTTCCTAAGGTCAGCTGAGGTCTGCGCGTTTTAAAGTACATCTCTAAATGCAAAGCTCAGGATGTCTTAAAATGCTGCGTTTATCCTCTAATCTGCACACATTTTGGATTAGATGGAATAACAAAGCACTAAGACAGTGCTGGAAGGAACTCAATCTGCTCCCATTGATCTGTGGGCGCTCAGGATTCTCTTAGTACATCTAAGGACAAACATTTTGGATTCAGCCCTGAAATACAATCTCTCCACACCCTTCAACACCTCATCCTAAACACACAATTGTTTTTGAATGACCTTGTGGTCTGTTTTACTACTCTCACCAATATTACTACTTATTACCTACCCGTTGCTTTACAGGAAAAGTGGTTGTAAGGCCCAACCCCCCCAACCCCGCATGACACACAGGATTTGTTGGGTTTTGTCTCCACTCCTGAATATTTTCATATGGTAAGGCTATGATCCAGTCTTGGCCAATAAGTTGAACATGACAAATTTACAAGTAGCCTGGTGTCACATTTTATTGTTTTCGCGAGCCAAGGCCAGGTGGAGAAGGAAGTGTGAGACACAAAGGTCCGACAAGTGCCCCGAGCCTCACACTGCAATTTGAATATTAGCAGTCAGATAAAAGCATTAGAAAAAAAAAAACCTTGGAGGAGATTCTCCCGCTTTCTCAGTTTCAGTCGACAGTGGAAATTCACTGAGGCCTGATTGTAGCAGGAGAGAGTGTTGGCTCAGCTGTGTGCTTTAAGAACCCATGATGTCAGAGCCTTATTTTCCTTGGAGAGACTCTCATCAGCTGCATTGTTCCAGGAAACCATGGTCTGTTCTCTGGGCAACCCAAAAATCCTACAGCCCCCCCTTTGCGCCCGCATCTCTGCTGAATGCAGCACGCCGGCCTCTGGCACAGCTAAAGTCCCAACAGCATACGATCACAGAACATCGTGCGTGGAGCCTCAGTGCAACACATTTCCTCGAACTGGTGCGTCCCCTCTGCTGCGACACACTCTGTTTTTCTCTCTTTATTAGAAGAAGAGTGTCGGTGATGAAAGGCAGCATGTTGATACAGGATGAGGAAATAATGGATCGGCCCCTGGAGGGTTATAAACCAATGCTGCTACTGATGTCATAAGGCCCTGACTTCTGAGGTCTCTTTACGCAGACAGGCCCGTGTGATTGAAGTGCAGCACCGACAGCTGACAGGTGATGAAAAAATTACTCTGCAGCTTCCTTGAGTTCAAAATCTGCACAGAGCCGACCAGAATCTGGACGGGATTAGAATCACTTACAAACAATAAATTGTGAATCTGACAGCTCAGTCAGTAGCTCAATAAATCCAAAGTCTGTGTTGTGGAACCTTCATGAAGATTTAGATATCATGTGTGCGGATACCCAACAAATCTGGTCTTCATGAGTTTATTGCCGTTTTGTGTGTGTGCTAATGCTCTCTGTTATGGGGTGGTACGGCTTCTTAGAACTCAGATAAAGACCTTCACCACAGCTCAGGATTCGTCGAATCCTCTCAGTCAGTGCCAAGGAAGCTGATCGAGCCCACAGGCTTTCTGTGAGGTGGAATTGCATATTTGCAGAGCAGAGACAGTCTGTAATAAAAGAGGTGGCAAAAGCACAGATAGTACTGGTGAAAGTAGAAGTACTACTCGAAGAAATCCTCTTTGGCTCTGATATTCACTCAAAGTATAAAAGTAAGTAACACATCTACCCCACGTCGATGTTTCATGTTTGCAATGGATTGCAGTTGGTAATGGATCGGTTTGTGATTCTGATATATCCAGGTGGGTTTATATGTATGTGACGTATTCTAGCAGGGAATTAGAGCTTCTCTATTCGGTCTTGTTAGGATGCAAAGTCCCTTTTGTCCGTCCATTTTGGTTGAAATGGGTATTGGATGTTGCGAAAGAAACATAATCAATAATTCGGCTCAAATACAAACAAAGTAAGAAGTAGAAAGCTCTGTATATTTGTGTTGAAATATAGGTGGTAGGAACTAGGAGCTGGGGAACTTGACACCTCGGCATATTAGTGAGTGCATCACTTCTCAGACTATCGCTGAGATAAAGGAGAAGTTCGGGGGGAGAACGGGAGGGGAGAGATTATCAGAGAGAGAGCAAGAAGGTTAAAACAACAGAGCAAGAAGCTCACAAGTTCAGTTGTGCTTCTGCTGGAACGGCCGAGCCCCCGAGGACGAGTTCAGTCCTTCAGTGGAAGTCTTGGCCCTCCAACAATAATACTTACAATATAAAGGCTGACCGCTCCAAGTAAAATCACTTCAGCTGGGTTCAACAGTTATTATTCATGTCCTGTTTCTCCATCCCCTGCGCTCCGGCTCTTCTGATGTTAATAAGGGTACGCCTCTGGAGCCGAGAAGAAGCCTACGAGGAGCTACGTTTCCTTTTATCATCGTCCTGTGATTGCCATCTCGGTGTGGGTGCTTGTCGATCATCTCCAAATCACAACGCTCTGAGACGTCAAGTTCTTCCTTGACGGAATAATTCTATATTTCTGAATTAAATAAGTGCACTACTACACGGCTCTTCTCGAATATCTTCATCGTACCTGCTAAATATGAAGTTCGAGCCAGCTGGCGCTTAGCTTAGCATCACAAGCGGAATCACAGGGGGAAACAGCTAGCATGTCTCTTTCCAAAGGTAACAACGTTCCGCCTACCAGCACCTGTGCAGCTCACTTTTAACACGTTATTTCTCATTTCTGAGTTCCCAGACAACCATCCTCCTGACATTTTATAGACATAAAAATGTTTTGACAATTCGGGAAATATGCGCTCTTTCGGTTTTGGCGGTGGTCAGATGAGAATAATGATAGCAACCGAATGTTTGTGCAGTAAATACGAAGCTACGGCCGGTGATTAGCTTAGCATAGCACGAAAACCAAAGGAAGCTGGAAACAGCTAGCCCGGCCCTTGTCTCTAAAATTAACACATTGCTTATCATCTGTCAAAGCCAAACTAAAAATGGTGAACACATTGGACAGTGAATTTATTCAGGATTATTTGCTGGCGAGATAAAATAAATCCTAGGAGTCTTTTCTGGTTGCCTGGCAACCTGGTGGTGATGACGATGATGATTGCACGAAGTTACAAACAAGATGTTAATCAGTGACATTTTAGACCTTCTTGTCGCCTCACACGTGGTTGTAGATCGGATACGGTGAGCTAAACAACGGTTATGACATTGAACACACATAACCATCGGATGGGGCCAGGCTTGCAGTTCCCCCGTTTCCGGTGTTTATGCTAAGCTAACTGGCTACTGGCTGTATCATCACATCCCACCCAGATGTTCACTCCACTCAAGAAGGTTGTTTCCTACGATGTGAAATCTAATCATTACTCATGTTTTCATCCTTCCTTCGTAGGGTTTAGCTACACAACCTTTGCCCCGAGCAGCCACGTGCACCATTCAGAGAAAATGACTCACTATGACAATTCAATGAGCGTCTTTCATAGAATACAGGACGTGTGTTTTTCTATCACCTGCTGGGTTCAATTCAACGTGTGGATAATGAGGAAAGGAATGAATTCCCACCCTTTGACCTCCTGTTTGCTTCCTCGACACCACTGGAAGGAAATTAGAACCAAAAACAGACAAAATAGAACCACTCGGAGGTTTTTCTTCAAAGAGTTCATGTATTAATGGAATCATGTGGCGGCTGTGACCCGTAAGACTTCCTGTGACCTCTCAGTCTTCCCGATAGATGCATCACTGCAGGACACATGATGGTGTTATTACAATTAAGCAGATGAAGCTGCTGACTATATAAGACAGCTGGGTGAGCAGTCGTTAGGTCAGGACATCTCAGTCAACCCGCCAAGTCTGTAGAAGGACAGTAGCTGCCATGCTATCCATGTACTCTGCCCTGTTCACTCTGCTGCTGTTCTCCGAGCTGAGCAGCCACTTGGTCACCGAGGCCATGCCTGCGACTAAATTTGAAGACGGCACAACAGATCAAGATGGCCTGGGTTCATTTCTGGGTGATGAGTCCATGACCGAGCACGCCGCGGTTTCCCCGGAGTCCAGACGAAGCTTCATGCTGGACGACATCAGGGATGACGACGGAAGCCCGAAAGTCATCATCGTCTCAGTAAGTCTCACATTGTCCGTGACTTTCCAGAGTCTGCGGTTGATGAAAGGGTTGGTTGGTTAACAGAGAGGACATGTTGTTATTATGGTGAAGCAAACGTTTAAAGCTGCGGTGCCAGAATTTAGCAGCGGTACTTTGGTGGAGAGTTAGACGTGAAGATCACCAAGCCATCAGCTTAGGTAAGCTGCTACATGCAACGGTAACAAACAGCTTATACAAGGGTCTGATTCGGCGTTAACAAATGTGCAATGCAAACTTCAATTCATCCCCAGCAGCATGTTACCATGGCAACATTAAAGAAAAGAGTACTGGGCTCATTAATGACTGCAGACGGGTTCAGACTCATTATAAATGGGATCAAATAACAAAATCATAATTGATTGGCCAATCTTAACATTTCCGTAAGTACAGTTGGAGAATATTTGGGCGAACAGAACAAAGCAGAGGGAGAGAAAAAGAACGCTGATTTCAAGACCCGATTTCCCTGGTTCAAGTATTTATAGTAATCTCTGCTAATTTGGGGCTCAGTTCTCATCAAACTCTCCAGAAAGTGACTAAACATAGACCCAAAAAGGTCAAACTACTCCTTTAAAATGGTGAACAAATGAGTTTCAGTTCACTGTTGCCAGCTCCTTTTGATTATTCACTATTTATTTAACCCAAATAAACTGTCTGGCTGTTCTCCGTTCGCAGTCATTCATCGGGTTGTGCTCTGCCAAAGAGTCACGCATCATAACTATTCATTGTGTGAGATTTCTCTCTGCAAACAAGGAGCGCATTATCGCCGCCGTGTGATTGAACATTCAAACCCATTTCCCCCTGGTGACCGCCCCCGACAGTAATTCATACACATTATGAACGTACTTTATAACGCCATTGGAAAAGCGTGACGTACTATTAGTCGGAAAGGTCAAATGATCACACGCCTGTGACGTTTATTGGAATCGCTGCGGGCAGGGTGATGATATATCGGTGATCTCCTCAACCGCTTGGCTGAAATGTGAAAGAGTTTATCTGGCGGCTGTGTCTCATGAGTGTCATGAACATGGTGGTTATCTCTGCGGTAATGGGGAACAGGCAGCCATGATGCAGAGAACAAAGCCATCTGGTTGAACCCGGAGCTCCGGAGGAAAACGGGCCACTGTGATATAATAAAAGTGGGGAAACACATTTCTTCCATTTGGCGTTCCTGTGGCTTGGATCAGCTGGTAACTACGGCGATCCAACACCTGTGATGCAAGCGAGAGGTTTTAAAATCCGCCGAAACTCGATAATCCGGTCCAGATGCTGTAGTATATCATTTCACTTGGTTTTTATTGCGTCACGTGGATCAATACTGTGTTTTCAGGACACGAGGCTGAGAGGACAGAGAGTGCGTGGACTGAACCCGGCCTTCGCCCGAGGCTTTCCTCTGACCGCAGACCGCAGCTCGGGCAACGCCGCCGGCGGGTACAGTATGAGAGTCGCTCGCAGAAACACCGACATCGACAGTGAGTATCTGCGTTCCTCCCATTCGGCTCTAGAAAAGGTTTTAATACTTCAGATCTCACCGAGGATTCTCTCTCTCTCCCTGCAGTGCTGCGGTGTATGGTGGGACGGGTGTACCGACCCTGCTGGGAGGTATAAACGCTGCCCATCACTGAAGAAGTTGTACAAAAACATCTTCATCATGTCTCCAATGCATTTCCTTGTAGAAAATAAGAGCACACATACACACGTGTGCAAAAGTAAATAAAAGTTTATTTGAAATGAAGTCGGCATCGTATTTACAGAAATGTACACGAACGAAACTATAAGAGTGACTGAAAGTGTTGTGGCGGGGCGTGTTCGTCAGCCCCGCCGTCACACTTTCAGAGGGGGGAGAACATGGGCTTCAACTGGGCTGGTTGTTGGGACAAACATGGGTACTGGATGAGTCCCGAGCCACTCATCAACCCATCAGACGAACTCATCTGGGATCATGTTCAACATCAGTTCAAGCCCTAATTAAAAGATGAACATCACTAACCGTACAACACATACAGCTTCATGATCCAGGAGGATCAGACCCTGAAAAAGCTGGTTAACTTTCCCTGTCCAGCTATCAGCTTCTTCTTACTCGAGGCCTTGCCGACACTCTTCGCAGGCACTTTACTCGGGACACTTGTTGACTGTTTCTTCTCTGGAGGCTCGTTTTCAGACCTGCCATGGCGGTCGGCATCCACCTGCTTCCTCTTGCTTCCCTTGCCCTGCACCTGAAGGCCAGTTTTCTTCCTGTTGTCCGGCCCCGCGCCTCCGTTCGGAGCGTTTCCACATCTCGCTCCCAGAGCAGCCCTTCGCTGTACGCCGCTCCGCCCATTTCTTGGACATTCGGAGGAAAGCTTGGCTGGAAAGATTGGAACAAAGCAAAAGTTAGTGTGATAACCTGGCAGGGGAAGAGGGGTTGTGACGAAATTGCTGACGTTCGCTCCTGGTTTGAGCAGGCGGTGTGTTTACTCTGCGAGGCTGAAATTTAACATCGTCAAGCAACCTGATGGAGCGGAGCCGGAATTCCCACGGAACACAAGACTGAGGGGGAAATGGGCAAAAAGTCTGTGAGAGTGTGTTTTTTACTACAGATGTGGGGGTTAGCAGGTTTTATAGAATCTGATGGCTGATGGTAAGTACCAGTCCCAGGGCTGGGACTGGGAAGGGTTCAAGCCCGAAGCTGAGAAGGTGCGTCTGGGCCTGCGTCCAGCCACACAGCTGGACGGAGGCCCAGGTGATCTGATGATCTGATGTGAGCTGTGTGGAGGAAACAGAAGTCTATCCTAGCAGAAAGAAAACACTGCGCGGCTTGTGATAACATTGAGGTTTTCTCAGCAAGCACATGAAGTACTTGTAATATATGTATTGAAAATTAAACTGTACCTGTGGCTGTGTCTTCGTCATCCACACCGGGGCGGGTTGTGGGTTTGGGTGCCGGGTGCACACAGGTAGGGACCTGACTGGAGCTGGGGAACTCCAGCACCCGGTTGAGTGGCAGCTCGTCATCTTTGTACGTGCAGGCGAACTGGGATCGGATGCTTCTGTCAATGGTCTGAAAGAAATAAAGAAAAAACACCAACACATTTGTTATGACAGATTTCAGTTGTGGCAATGTGCGTTTTAATTGCTTTTTTCCATCTATGCATCTTTG
>CAAKHC010003811.1:7249-37361 GCA_901007825.1 Macroramphosus scolopax | reverse complement strand
CACACACACACACACACACACACACACGCAGAAACACCCCCTCACCCTTTCACCAATGTGAACTCCCTCCAACTGTGACTAGTATGACATCTTCTGTCTCCATATTCTGCTGGTTCTGTGTTTGCAGTCCAGGAAGTATTATTTTCTGAGTGAGGAGGCAGATGAGAAGGAGGACCTGAACCAGCGTTATCGAGACCTGGAACATCAGGTTGGTTAACGAATTGTTTTTTACGTTTTGTTCTGTAAACATTCCTTGTAACCTTAAGGTGGTATACTGTTTGTCTAACAGAGCCTTGGGTCTCATCTCGATGGGCAAACTATTTGTGGCAGCTTGTTAATGTATGTGTGTGCCTGCAGTTTCTTTGCTCAGGCCCTTATTGATCAGTTTGTTGTACTATGATTGTGTGCTATGTACCCGTGGCTTGTTTTTGCATCATTGACTGAGAAGAGACTAATTTAGTTTTTTTGAAAGATACATTCTAGTCAATAGTTGCATAACAAGATAAGATAAAAATGACACATTGCCTTGGGATGGTGCTGAAGCCAGCTATAATTTGCCCTGCTCTCAGCCCACCTGTTTGTTTACTTACTTAGCCCACACGTTAGGGATTAGTCATTTGTGTGTGTTTTGAAAGCTACTTGCTGTTGGTGCTCCTGTGCTAAAGCATGCAATCTGTCCTTAAAGTTCAGTGTACAGTTTTGCTGTATTCTAACTGGAAAGATGTCCAGTAGGTAAGTATACACTCACCTTTTTAAATATTGGATTGACAGCTTGTCTAACTGCAACCTCACCTGTAACCCCAGTCTACTCAGCCTGACTCAAACATGTTATAAACATATTGATGCAAATCTAATGTGCAGTTCCTCCCTTCTCACCACAAGCTAAGGTTTTCCGCTGAATTCAGAGCCGTGACAGTGGCGAATCACGCATATTCAGCTATCTGTGTCATAATGACCTAAGGCTAATGCTAACAACTTCACAATAAAGTTCCATCCGCCTGAGACCATTGCACATCAGCTGACTAAGTAGCTCTTGATAACTGAGCATGTGAAATGAGACCATTGCATGTGTTCCAGTTCTCCTATGCACTAACAGGGGTGAGGCTTTCTTTTCGACTCTACCCTACTTTGGCATTCATGATGGTATTCTTTTACTCAGTGTTGAGAACTTTCTGATGCATCTTTGTTTTTATTGTATTATTGTATTGCATCTTTGTCTTTTTTCCTCCATGTTTACAGTTGTGAATTTGTGCATATTCAATGCCTCTCTCCGCATTACAGAAGTGAAAGGAAATAGCCTTTACAACCTTTGTTTGCAACGTTTGCCTCAGGGTTCTTTCCCTTTCCCCACAGTTGTCACTGGCTCTGGAGGAGAAGTTTAACCTACAGGCAGAGACTCGCTCCCTGAAGGAGAAACTGAGCCGCTTCGACTCTCTAGATATCGCTGCCACTACCATCACTGGAAAGAAGCTGCTGCTGCTGCAGAGTCAGATGGAGCAGCTCCAAGAGGAGAACTACAGGTACAGCTAAGTTTATATCTGTGTATTTAAATGCTTAAGTGGAGTGCAAGTAAACATTTAACAGGCCTGTACAAAATGGATATATTGGTATTTACTTGGCTCGCTGATATAAGTCATGTGTGAGTTCTAATCATTTGCAAATCAAATGTTAGTGGAGCTGCTTTTATCTCATTGTGTCCATCCAGTTGAGTCTGTTGAACAAACAGCTACTTTTATCATGTACATCTTTAGACTGGAGAACAGCAGAGATGACATGTGTGTCCGAGGAGAGATTTTGGAGCGCGAGGTGGGCGATCTGCAGCATCGTAACGAAGAGCTGACCAGCCTCGCGCAGGAAGCCCAGACCCTCAAGGATGAGATGGACATACTCAGGTGAGACCAGTGCTGGTGCTCTCACAAAATCACTCCAGATCAGGTTTGATTGGTTGTGGAAGCAAAAGCAGTTCACAGTATTATAACTGTGCTCTACTATTAGTACCAGCCTTTTCACAAGCTGACCTGAGCTTGCTTAGCTGTCCGACAAAGCATTTGAAGTTATGCTGAATCAGTCCAGGGAAAACTCAATTAATAATAATTTATTGGTGACTTATGCAAAAATGTTCCTTTTTATCTGAAATACAGTGTAAATTCTGGCTGCTAATTAATACTTTTAGATAATTATAAACTTTTTGTTGATTCACTCGGCAACTAAATGCCTTAAAAACCATTTGAACCAGCCTCCTCTGCGTTGTGACAGCACATTAAAGCAACATTTGAACTGACAGTGTCTCACTGTTTAAGCAGTAGTTCAACCATTATCATTTTACACTCTCAGAAACAACTCCCACACTGCCCACACGCAGACGTCCATTCAGCTCTTCACTCTGACATCTGTGTTGATAGAATTAATTTCATGCATTGGTATTGGCTTGCGTCAGAGGGTTTCAGAAGTTAAGGACAGTTGGGAAACAAGGATGGTCAAGGTTCCCCACTTATTATGTATATATCACAAGGGATGTATGGTATGTATGTCAACACCTCCCTGACTCTGTCCTCCTCCCCCTCAGACACTCATCTGACAGGGTGAACCAGCTTGAAGGACTGGTGGAGACATACAAGAGGAAGCTGGAAGATCTAGGAGACCTGCGTAGACAAGTGCGCCTCCTGGAGGAGCGCAACACTGTGTATATGCAACGCACCTGTGAGCTGGAGGAGGAGCTCCGCAGGGCGAATGCTGTGCGCAATCAGCTGGACACCTACAAAAGACAGGCAAGATGTGGGCTGAGAGGAGGGGGCAGAGTGATACCTGTTCCTTTGTGGACATCCAAGTGATGTTTAATCTATATGAACAGATACTGCATATGAATGCATTGGGCGGAGTTCAATCTCATGATCCACCTGCATCATCTGAGGACTATTTAGCTTTTTAGTTACTTGTGAAACAATCCAGTCATAGACGTTGTCTCCTAACTCGAGCTTCAACTTCATTCTTCACCCTCGCGTGTCAAGTTGCTAATCGGACCGTTAACTGCAGCAGTGGCTATTAATAGCAAAGATTTAGCCAAAGGGTTCCGGTTTGAGTGGATGTTAACCACAGTCTGGCTCATGCACATGTTTGGAAAACCTTTCAGCTTTTGTGGAGCGACTGTTGCTATGCTCTCTGACTCGCAGGCTCACGAGCTTCACACCAAGCACTCGGCAGAGGCCATGAAAGCTGAGAAGTGGGAGTTTGAGTACAAGAACCTTCATGACAAGTATGACGCACTGCTTAAAGAGAAAGAAGTAAGTTGGTATCAGACTTACTATGGGAACTTGGAAAGTCTTTGTACTGTGCCGTTCCACCACTTTGAAGCAGCAGTGTTCGTGGCTCTGTTTGATAACACTCGCACTTAATCCTATTATTAGATTATTAGGTGTAGTGATGACTTTTATTTGTGTATTAAGTGATCGAGTCTGTGTGGATTTACATTCTTTATGAATATAAGAGGATGAACATATCTGCTGAAGGAATTGTTGCCAGGCAAATGTCTTACTATTCTTCAGTGGACTCTCACATCTTGTGTCACTTACAATCTTACAGCAGTGATTAATGTTCTGTTACTTGAGGAAGCAACACTGGACCGATACAGAAGTGTACATTTGAAATATCTGATGAGCTCTGTTTTATTCTACATTTTTCCTCCTCAGTAAAAGTTCATACCGGATTGAATCCAGAGAATCTGTTCAATCAAATGTTCAAACAAAAGCAGTTGAGAATGAAGTAACATTGTGTTTTCTTTCTCAGCGTCTGATTTCAGAAAGAGACACACTGCGGGAGACGAACGATGAGCTCAGGTGTGCACAAGTCCAACAGAGGTGTCTAAATGGAGCAGGTGAGTTCTACCTACAAACATGTTAGTTCAAAGGTATTAATCCACTTCTGTGAGAATTTTAAATGCTGTTTGCGCAGCAGTCCGCCATTTACAATTTTGGTGCAGTATTTGTTGATGGATGACCATTAATTGTGAAATATTTTTCCCGGGTTAAAAAAAAAGCATAACAATGAGACTATTTTCAGATTCCAACTGAAGGTTTGTCCCTCTCCCTGCAGGAAGCTCTTGTGTCAATGGTGACACGGTAGGAAACCTCGCTGCAGAGATCATGCCTACTGAGCTCAAGTATGTATTAACGTGTGTGTGTGTGTGTGTGTGTGTGTGTGTGTATAAGCTGTGGTGTCGGGGTTAATGTTGCATAGCAGTCAGATTTAGGTGTAACTGAGATTTTCTATTTTATCTTGAAACAGGCTTTGGTGTCACTATCAGCGTCCTGTCCATCGTGACCTGTATTCTTCTTCTATAATTAGAGACAAACTATTCAGACCTCCTAAATTAGGCACAGATGTTTATTTTTATCACTTGAATGTGCAGTTGGCCCCACACATGCCAGTATATCATATTGGGCCTGGGTGTTGTTAACAGAAGGCTTGGCCCATGCAGACCTTCATCTGGCCTCCACCCCACCCTCTGAGCAATTTCATAAATTTCCTGCTTCTCTTTTTCATTGGTGCATTCTTTTCATTGCCCCCCCCCCCTTCTCTTTCATTTTCTTTTGATAGGGAGACAGTGGTGCGATTACAGAGTGAAAACAAGATGCTATGTGTCCAGGAAGAGACCTACAGGCAGAAACTAGTGGAGGTGCAGGCTGAGATGGAGGAGGCTCAGCGCAGCAAGAACGCCCTAGAAACCAAGAACAGGTAGGTGCCACTGGGACCTGTTGCTTCCCGTCCTTCTATTCAACAGTGTTGAATAAAACAGGCCACCATATTGGGTGTGACTTGACATTAAGATGGTAGTTTGGCGGATGGTGGGAGTGATATCTGCCTAAATGTCAACTCACCCTCTGGAATGTGTGATCAACTGAGCTGAGTGGGCTGGACTGGAGGACAGACAGCACAAGGCCAGATTGTCGTGTGTGTGGTTGTGTGTGCTACTTGTACAGCTATCTTTATGAGGACAAAAGTGGATCATTTTTTCTGAGACATTAAAAGGTCAGTTTGAGGGTAAAGACCTGTTTTTTAGGGTTAATGCTAGAATTGTGTTTGTGGTTAGTGTTTGGGCCGGGCAGTTAGTTGGATGGATGTTGTTAGGGGCAAGGAATGTGTTATGCCAATAAATGTCCTCACTAAAATAACTGTACAAGTGGTGTGTGTGTGTGTTTACATGCTTGAGGACATGTGGACATGTGGGTGGACTGTGTGTTGTCCATGCAGCACCTGGCGCAGGATGTGGGAAGCATCCTCAGCAACAGAAACAGGAGGAGAGGAGTGGACTGAGCATGCTCAGTAGAGCACAGCCTCCCAGCGCCGAGAGCAAATGTACAATGATCGACACTTTTCTGACATCTTCCACCCCCAGTATCAACTCAACCTCTTATTTCATCTTTCCATCTTCTAACACCTGCCTCCACAATGTTCCTCTTCCTGCTCTGAACCGCCCTCTTTTCTCTCTCCCAGGTTGAACCAGCAGCTGATCTCAGAGCTGCGTTCTCAGGTTGAGGAGCTTCAGCGAGCACTTCAGGAGCAGGACACCAAGACAGAGGATGTGAGTGGCAAGACTGGCTTCCTTAACTGCCTCCTTTTGTCATCTCTGTTATAACTCCCCTCATCACAGAACCTTTATACTATCAAATTAACAGATCATTAACCATACAGAGTGCAAGTCACTACATTTTTCCTTTTTGAAGCTAATCAATCAAAATCAAAAAGATTCATATCACACGGAGTGATTTAAAAGATGAGTGTTTGGTTATCTAGTGTCATGTGTTTGATATATGTTGTGTGGGATTTTAACCCATGTTTGCTGTGGTGATTCACTGTTAACGCCTGCCCCTCTGTCTGTCTCTCTCTGCCTGCCCCCATCGAACAACTCTGCCAAAATCAGGCCATCGTAAGTACGGCCAACCTTCTCCAAATGGCCCATGATTTAACTCTCTGACAGCTTGACTTATACTGTGTGTGTGTGTGTGTGTGTGTGTGTGTGTGTGTTTTTGTGTGTGGCATTCAGAAAACGTGTGTTCATTTTGAGTTAAACCTATTTTCCCCTTTTTCTTTCTTGTTTGAAGTCTTCCTTATTGAAGAAAAAACTTGAGGAGCATTTGTAAGTTATCCACTTTTGCTAGATTATTTTCTATGGATTTATGTTCCAAGCAAAAGAAAATTCTGACACACGTGTGATGTGATCGTTCCAGGGAAAAGCTCCACGAAGCTCACTCAGATCTCCAAAAGAAAAGAGAGGTCATTGATGACCTGGAGCCCAAAATGGACAGCAACAGTAAGTCATTTCTTAAAATGTAATTTCATGCATTGAAACCTCTGCATTTTCTGATGGGTCTCCCTTCCTACCTTCTGCCTCTCTCAGTGGCAAAGAAGATAGATGAACTTCAGGAGGTCCTGCGGAAGAAGGATGAGGACATGAAGCAGATGGAGGAACGATACAAGCGCTATGTGGAGAAGGCAAGAACGGTCAGTCCTTTTAATACGCTTTACATTCTCGACAGCATTTGGCTCTCGCATAGAAATGCAGGGCTTCGTTTTGCACTGTTGCACCTTGACTAAGTGTGTGTGTGTGTGTGTGTGTGTGTGTGTGTGTGTGTGTGTGTTCGCAGGTGATTAAAACTCTGGATCCTAAGCAACAGACGGTGACTGTGACTCCTGACATTCAGGCCCTGAAGAACCAGCTCACGGAGAGAGAGAGAAAAATCCAGCACCTGGAGGTAAAAACCATATTCATTTACAGAGTTACAGAAATATTACTCGAGCACTTTAAATCTCACTGATGAATGATCTGTTCCCGTTCACAGCACGACTATGAGAAGAGCAGGGCCAGACATGATAAGGAAGAGAAACTCATCATTAGTGCATGGTACAACATGGTAAGCAAATGTACACTCACGCAAAAATCAAGAATTTTGATTATTGTCATGTGGAAAAAGTTAAAGTGAACCTTCAAAAAGTCTTACATGATCCTGTGTAGAAGATAATTCTGCTGTCTTTGTGCTGGGCTGAAGCAAATATTGTCACTGAGTGATTTGCACAAGAATCTGCATCTCCCATTTGACTGTTCCTTTGTGATTCATATGTCTCTGCCCTCTCTCCCTCTCCGTTCAGGGGATGGCGATGCATCAGAAAGTGTCGGGGGAACGGCTGGTTCCTTCCAACCAGGCTATGTCCTTCCTTGCCCAGCAGAGGCAGTCCACCAATGCCAGGAGAGGCCTTACACGCCATCTTCCAAGATAAGAGACACTCCTGACACTGAGGAGATCGTTGAGGCAGGAGAACTGGCTGAAAGGAATCATAGAGACCATGAGGGGATCTATAGGAGTATGCTGGACTCCTTGTATCTCTGCCTTACTTGATCACAGCACCTCAAAGAATATGTTTCAAGCTGCTGATGCCCCCTGGTGGCTTAAAATGGTACCATGCTTGTTTTCTCCGGAACCCCAGAGAAAGGTGCATCATCACTGTTGAACTCTGTTCAGCCTTGTAGACACAGGAGTGAAGGAATTGTACGGCTTATAAAGAAGCCGTTTCACCTTTTAAGGTGACTTTTATATATTCTATGTTCTCTTGAACTCACTCCTATATTAGGTCTCTTTTTTAGTCTTTTTTTAAGAATATCTATGTTATACCATAGGTCTTAATGTAAGCAAGTTGGGTAAAAATTATAGTTAAAGTGTGGGAGACAAGGGAAAGGTTAATAAGAGGACCAGGACCTTACCTCTTTGTCTTTCCTCGTTACATTACATCATGTTGCCAGTAGGGGGCACATGACACAGTAGTGGGGCAGCTGCATATGTAAGCTGTGGGAAAGACAAAGCTACACTGTTCATCCCAGTACCTCCATATATAAAACCAGTGAACATGATCACACTAGGCTGTTTGTGCTTTTCATTGGTTTTGTCAATTTGTTTGAAATTTTCTTTTAGCTATTACTGTCGTCTCTATTATGTGATTTTAGTCTTTTTCTTTTCTGTTTAATTTGAAGGACCTGAAAGTGATTTTAAGAGCATGAAGGTGGGTTCTTGTTTAGTCTTTATATTATTTGTGTTCACCTTAATATTACCTGTAATTCATGTAGGAATACACAAGAGCACTTTCCAATACCAGTGGGTTTGTTCAGTGTCTCACAAAAGACACTCAAAGCTCCCTCTATGGTTGACAACAAAATTTGGGACATTTGTAGTGCTTGCTCTAGAAGTAATTTTAATATCTCCCTCTCTCGTGGCGCAATCGATTTTTGTTTTAGGAATGAGTTACTGCAGGTTTGTTTTCGTATTGCAGTTTGTAATTTAACTTCTTTCTTTGATTGTAACCATGAGAATCTCTTATTTCTTTCCCTCTTCCCAAATCAAACAGGGTGTTGATTGATAGTAGGACCTAAAAGCACTCACCACCTTAGACCTTGAAACTGATGTGAATGTAGATGATTATAAACCAACTGATGGACTCCTTCATAATCACATCTTTGTGATTACGTCCCCAATGATAATGACACTAAACCAATGACTCTGCTTACAGCTGTTAACTGTTGATAGTGCTTGTTTAATGTTTAACTCAACTGGAAGGAAATGTGTTGATTATTTTGTCGTAATTCTCCTATTGAGTACATCTGTTTACAGGAAGTCACTGGATACTACCTTTTAGCCTAAAATAGATACAACACTATCTCTGCCTTTATTCAATGCTGGTAAATATTCAACGGTGAATTCATTTTCAGTCTTGTAATATGTCCCATATCAGAGCTGCTGCTTTGTGACTTGTACTTTGCCCCTGTGAAAAGTTGTGCTATATTCTGCTCAGACCAAGATCCTGCTGCTGTGTGTACACATTTTTATACTTACGGTTAATTATTTGAGTTGGTATTTATGGTTTTGCTCCACCTTTGCATGTCTTAAGGGGGTTGACTTATAGTTTGTCAGTGTTGTTTTTGTATCATATAATGGTCTAGTAGATTATAGCATACTGTACTTTACACAGGGACCTGAGGCAAGTTAAAGATTTGTAGTCCTTTTTCGCCTCTACTTTTGCACTACAAATAAATGGGATCCTAAAATGAGAGATGCAGTCTTCTTTTCTTTTTGCAAATCTTTTAAACCCAGCAGAATCCACTGATTACCATCTATAAATACTTATTCTGAGGAATGACTGTGGACACTGGTTTTATCACCTTGGGTCATCTTGTAGTACAATTTTTCTCTGTTGTAAGCTAAAGCCCAAACTCATTAGTCCTGATAATTCCTGCATGCTTTGAGCGATTTCCTGAACAGTTAAGTGCAATGGTAAAACTCCATTGACCTATCACACCATATCCCATATTCATGTGTCAAAGGACTAAATATAATCATAACAATCAAACGTCATGGAGTCCAGCATGCACCAAAATAATATGCCAGGAAACAACTAAAATTACAGAGAGAGAGAGACAAATACTGCAATAACCAGTAATACTACATAATTATTTTGTAGTTAGTTGCAGTTTACAAACGGCTGTACCTTTGCCACAGTTGTTTCCCAGAGTTCCTAGAGAATGCAGCTGAATTTGCTCCAGTTGATTTCACCAGAAATCCTCCCAGAAGAATACAGCACACCCCAAATGAAAAGTCTAGTAATGACAAATAGGATGGCATTTCATTAGTACCCAAAGGGATGACTCATTAGGATAGAGAGCAGCTGCAGATGATCATATTACACATACTATATCATAAAGAGTATACAGTATAGGGTAAGAGGTGTGTATATCTATGAACTTGCAAGACATTTTTGTGTTATATGACGCAAGTTAAGCTGTTTAAATATGTTAAAGCATGCAAAGCAGCGCAGTTTGTCGTAAATTCAGTAGGGAGAATATTTTATTTTTAAATACTTCTACTAAATTGACTTCCGGCACAACACCGGTGGCCACGCCCGCGACGTGACGTCACCGAAGGAACTCATTAATGGCCGAAAGCTAGTGAGGAATGGCGAAAAATAGCTAAAAGCATTGGTAAAATCCACATACGCCATAGTCCAGGACGCAGGTATTCTAATTTTGCATTGTAAAATAACGATGTCTATACGTTGAGGCAATTCTCACACAAAAAAAAAGCGTAGTTTAATTTTGTTCTTCTGTAAAGTCCCATATTAACCGGCAGTGTTAGCCGCGTTAGCAGCTAAACTAGCTTGTTTGTCAGCCGATATGAGCTAAATACTGAAAGGGTGAAGCCTGATCGTTTTTATTTCGCTTTGTTTTTGCAGGAAATGCGTGGTTTTGTGGAGTGGATGGTGTAACTGTCCAGGTATCTTGGTGTTTCAGCCTGTGGTACAGCTGGTTGTTAGTTCTGTTTACGGCCAACTTCACAACAAAGCGACCGTCCTCGATTTTGGGGTGCTGGACTGTTTGTTTATGAACACTGCGCCGAGGAAACATGGATGAAAAGCGCCCACATGGCAAACCTTACACAAGCGGCAGCAGCAGCGGTGACTCCGGCAGCGGCAGCCCCGCGTCCCCGACCGGCAGCATGGCACCGACAGCGAGCCATTCCTCGGCATCTGCGGGCAACGCGTTCGCTAACGACGGCAGCTTCATGGAGATGTTCAAGAAGAAGATGGAGGAGGACATGAGGAAAAAGGCGCATGCAACAAGTGGAGATGCGAGAGCAACAGAGCAAGGACAGACATCAGTGGAAAAGAAGCCCCCTCCCGTGACGAGCTTTGTAAGGGGTTTGGCAGTTGTAAGATGAGATAGCAGTAGTTCTCCTCGTATCACAGTTGATGCAACATTCACTGACAATCTTATTCCAGTTGTCCCCTTAAGTTATAACATCCCGTAATAATGGCCAACATTTCAGTACTAATTGCCAGTAACATTTATGACTCGTGACAGTGCTTGTATTGTACTTGCAATATCCCAAACACACTGTGGCAAAATGTTACAAATTGTAGACCAGTTAAGATTAGGGATGCTCCTCAAAGATGGTTTCTCTGGTGGTGCGGCAGGTGACTAAATGTAGACCTTCTGCTCTGGTATAGTCTCCTTCATTGACAGTCCATCTGCAAGGGCTCCTATAACGGTTTCAGTCTTCTATCCCCTAACCCAGGTGGGGAAGCGCAGAGGCGGTGTGTTCCTTAAGACCGGCATGGTTGCAAAGAAGCAGAAACAGGACTCAGATGTAAGTTTGGCTGGGTGATGGTGTTGTCGAACTAAATTGTGTACTTTCTGTGTCACCACTAACCACCTGTGCCTCCTCTCCAACAGACTGAGCCAGGCAAGAGTGATGCTTGGTCAAAGTACATGGCTGAGGTGAAAAAGTACAAAGCCCACCAGTGTGGCGACGACGATAAAACCCGACCGCTGGTCAAGTAGGCTCCCAAAAGGCCAACATGGAGTAACAATGCGAGGGGAAGCAACCAGGGAGAAGCTGTGGGAAGGCCGGCCAATCCTGACCTTCACATACTGCCAGTTCAAGTTACCCTTCACCTTTAGTCGTTGGCAATTTGCTTTGACAAACATTCATTTTTGTATTATTTTTGTCTTGCTTGTTATTTGAAGGACTCTGGTAATTGGTCCAGTGTCAAAAGGTGTTTCAGAAGCTTTGCATACATTATTGATCATTGATTAATAATTTCAAAGTTGTTGTCTGGTTTGTTTTAGGGTTCAGTTGAAGTTGATTTGTCAATTGCCAAATCAAGGGTTCAATTAAATCTACACTGCCTGATTGTGTGGTGTTGTGTTAAGATTTGCTGCCTCAAGATCAAAGTGTGGACGAGAGGCCAGAGGATCACTTAATGCTAGGATTATTTCAATTCATTTTCATGTGAAAGCTTGAAACATCACTCTTCAAATTTAAACTAACATCAAGTTACTTCCTTGTGAAGGGAAAGATTTTAATTAAAAGGTTTGAATTCTAAACAGAAGATTCATTCAAGTACGATGTAAAAGTGTACAGCTCAAAAGAAGCTCAAATTCAGTTATTTGCAGTTTACATTTCTTACAGGTATCAGTGATAATTACATTATAATAAAAACAGCACCAAATAGACACTGACCATGCACCAGAGAGGGACATTTACAAAGGCACACGTTCAATCCCACCAAGCACTTTCAGACGTTCTTGCACACGCACACAAAAATATCTCACTCATTCCTTCCCCCTGTCCACAGTGATATAGGTCTATCTTGTAAACAATGACAAGCTGTATTTGTCATTTTCTTTAACTGTATGAAGAATAGTATTTAAAAGTTATCAAATTATTTAAAAAACGTTATATTTAACTTGTATTCATGAAAAGATCTCATCTTCTCAGATTGAGCATCAAAAGTGTAGCCCAATATTTATTTCAGGCCCCCGATTATGAGTGGTCTGTCATCCGTCACGGTCCATCCTGAATTGTCCCACAAGTTGTCATTGCCTTAGACGGCGTCTCCTGGGCGTTGGAATCCAGCTGTATCATAGAGTCTTCCGCTTATTATCTCCTCCCTGGCTTTGACTGACATCTGCACAGGAATAGTAAAGTTGTTGAAATTGCATTAACGGACAGAACAAAAAAAGAAGGCCGAAGCAGTAACAGATATCAGACAATCGCTAAAATGACTCCATAACGAAAGGCATGCAACCACAGACAGAGGAGCAGAGAACATAACCAGACAGAAAAAGACAACCCCAGACAGAAGAGGACAGGAGTAAATGCAGCAGGCCTTATGGGGGAGGGAGGGTCACATTTTACCTGAGAAAGCGAGCTGCAAGTGAGGAGGCAGAGCAACCTGAGACCCTGACTGGAGACTCTTATAGAGATCTGAGGAGACAGGACAGGGGAACAAGAAACGAGGGAAGGGGGAATGAGGGTGTTACATAACAAAACAATGAGAATGGAGGAGTGGCAGTGAGGGCAGAGGGAAAAGGAGAAGTGAAGGGCAGGTAGAATCCGCCAAGGAGGCCAAATGAAGAGAAGGGTGGGGAAGAGCGCCAATACAACATTGGAATCATTTTTGTCAGGAAAGCAGAAAGGGAGGGGGGAGAAATTTGGGGAAATGAAGCAAACAAAATGGAATAATGTCAAACAGGAGAAAAACCACAAGCTTACATCCAGACTGACAATGTAGTGATTTAACAAATGATGCTACAACATTGAACACAAAACAAAACCTACACAGGAACAACTAAACAGACTCACAATTCAATTATCTTTCTCCGCACTACATTTTCTAGATTTAATACCTGCCAAGGTTACATTTGTGTTTGTGTGATGTGTTTGAATGGAATTAAATCCAGGTTTCTTCCCCTGCACTCACTCTGGGTCAAAGTAGAGAATGTTGCATTGCTACTGGCTGCAGAGCCGCTGGCTGTTGTATTGGAGCCTGCTGTACCCATTTGAGGCAGGCTTAGCAGTGGGGGGAACTGGAAGGGCAGTGATACGGGCACCAGGCCCCCCAGCATCCCAAACCCCAGGGGAAGAGACGGGGACGCGCCAAGGAGACTGCTGCTGCTACCTGCTGTGGAAACCTGAGCAAAAACAAGTGGTGAAGTTTTAAGTTCTAGAAGAGAAAGGAATTTTGGTTTTATGCAGAAAAACAGATTCTGAAACAGGTTCTGTTGGGACGTGGGCGACACCATCTACAATGCATTATGGGGCTTTTCCACACAATGCAACAACAGCGCTGCTGCGCTCTGGAACCTATTATTTCCTATCATTTGGGTTCAGCACAGGTGCAGCTTGCTACTTGACAACTTGGCTCGGACGCAGCGGTTGCAGAATCAACCTATTTGAAATTAAACAAGTACTTGCACGACCAATTGAAACTGGCATCCATACACGCCAAATTCCCCAAACTGCTCTCGGGACTCCAGGGTCTCATGCACCCACAGCCTCTTCTCCCTCGCTGCTCCTCTACCTGGAACTAGTGCTGATATCACTTCTTAACCAGGGACAGATACATCGCCGTTCATTTGCACACTATACCTACATACTACAGCTTAGATTTGAAGTTATGAAAGGACTTCTCGGTACAAACCTGTGACAACTTAGACGAGACGGAGGACAATGGGACAGATGTGACTGGCTTGGCCCCCTGAGGTGTCCCACCAACTGGCCTCTGACGCTGGCCTGGGTTGACAGAGGCCAATAGGGAGGCACTGGATCCTGAATGCTTGCTAATGGATGAGGTGTTAATAAGGCTGGTGTTGGTGGTGCTGTTGTTTGGGGTCTTGAGGTTGCCTGAAGGAGAGTAGCTGCCTTGCCCCAGCTTGGTTACTCCTGCTTGGGCACCTGAGAAAGATGGGCGGAACCCTGCTGGGTTTTTGGGAGCGTACTGGTGTATGGAGGGGGTTGCCTGAGACCTGGGGCTTTGAGAGATGGCTGAGGTTGAGGATGGAGTGGTGACAACAGAGATGGGGGTGCGAGGTGTGAGTTTGACGATGGGTGGGATGCTGCTGTGTGTCGACTTGGTGAGAGTGGCGTGCATAGGGGTGATGAAGTTGGACTGCTGCTGAGGCTTAATTCCTGTCATGGTTTGAGAGGAAGATGATTTGCTCTGTGGGGTGAGGGGCAGACGAGTTGTCTGGAAGGTTTTGGGGGTCATGTGGGCGGGAGATTGGAGAGTGTGTGGCCGAGACTGAGGTGATGTAATGATGATAGTGTCACCACTGTTGGCTTTACTATTATTGCTACATTTGAGGAGGCCAGACGGGGGAGTGGAGACCCCCATCTTTGATCCGGGGGGCACAAGCGGAGACGCAGTGGGTGGTGGCCGTGGTTTAGATGGCGAAGCCGAGGCAGGCATATTGGCTTTAGCCACAACCATGGGTCTCTGAGTGTTCAACACTGAGTGTCTGTGCACCTGCAATGTGCTTTTAACAAGCCCCATCCCATCCACCCTCACTGAGGGCAAAGGAGAGGATGTGACAGATGAAGGCCGAGACAGAGAGGGGGAGGAAGACGAAGAGGTAGAGATGTAGTGAGGTGCATTGGAGCTGGCCGTGCTAGCAGAGTTCTTTTTCTGCTGCTGGATGAGTGACGAAACAAGAAGGGAAGTAGGGGTGGTGGCTGTCTTGGGTCCATCGGGGGACGGAGGGCTGTCCCCTTGTGCTAGGCCCTTAGCTGCGTTGCCAAGGATGGCCAGGGCCTGGGAGATGGAGTCCAGGGAGGGAGCTGCCAGATCCTCGTCAAGGGAATCAACACATATGGTCTCAGAAGGTGACTGAGGTGGTCGCTTGGCAACCTGGGCAACAGGGGAAGGAGTGGCACCTGTTGAAGGTGTGGTCCTCTGAACCCACACTGCCTCCTGAAAGGTACAGAAACAACAATTTGACATCCAAACTTGATTAAAGAGCTTTGTTGAGTCATAAAAACAAAGCAGTTTAATCATTTTAGCAACATTGTGTTCAAGAGAAACTCTCTTGGGATGATAGCATGTGAGGTTTGCAGATATTTTGATATTTAGGATTTGAAATCAGAGAGCCTATAGTCAGAGATGTTGAGATTATGTTGGTAAACCACTCATACAACAGGATTATCTGGCTCATACTGAGATCAGACCGCTCTCAAGTCGGGAGAGCCCGCCCCCACCCTCATATTGGACCAATAATCTATCCAATTCTTCTTCAGTGTGGGACCGGCATAAGTGACACAGTAAGGTCGAACCTTTGGCTTGGCCTTCGGCGTAGTGACCATCTTTTTCTTCGCTCTGAAATGAAAGGACAATAACAGTAAAAAAAAAAGAAAAGGTGGGTTGATTATTGAGAAAACGATCTCTAATTAGGTTTCCTGACTCACGTGTAGCCTGTGAGGTGACCATGAACCATGGTGCTCTCTTTGAACAGCATCCTAGAACACAAACAAGTGAGCATAAATTAATTGGGCCATAAATCTTAGTAACTATCAACAATACTCAAAGACAACACACACCGAGCCTGCATCCAACCCTTCGGCCAGAGAGGTTTGACCTCCGTCTCCATGAAGGCTTTGAGGTAGTCTTCTAGGGACAGCGAGTTCTTGCCCTCCAGCTCGTAGCAGCACAGCTTCACACGCACCAAGTTACACAGCAACAACCTGGAGAACACAGAAGTACTTCATCATAACAGAAAACGTAGCTGGCAAGTTTTCATCATCAACTAAATTCAATGTGCATGGTCAAGTCTTGTTTCTGCTTCATGAGGTCTGTCCATCACAACACACGACGGGACTCAGGAATCTCTGATCCAACCGTCAAACTAGTCGGTGCTGATCAAATATGAATCAAATGACTCTCTGCATCGCCTCAAATGTTTTCTGAAACATTTTTTACTGGGCTGTTGTTCCGTTTCAATGACCTTGTAAGTAAGTGGTACGAGTACAGTGTGATAGTGGGAGTTAAAAAACATGAATTCAACAGTTTCCTGCAGCACAATACACCGTCACACCTGTCTGGTGGTTTCTAGATGTAGAACAACTGCAAACAGCCCACAACCACATGCAAAAGACCGTAGAACTCATGTTACAGTGTACGACAGGCAATGTCAAACATAAAGACTTGTTTCATTCAAAAGCCTTTCTTGACTTTTCTTTGAGACGTTTCCGGATCGACACCTTAATACCGCATGTTAGAATTGAACCTCCTCCTCAGTGAAACTGACCTGAGTTTGTCATCCCAGACAAACTTCTTTCGAGGCCCCATCACCCTCTTCCCAGGTTTCTCCTCATCATCATCCTCCGAACCATTTTTCTCTCCCTCCCCAGACTGCTGCCTGTAAACAGATAATATAACACAGTTTAAAAGGTAAACTGAAATAAAAGCCTGTGGTTGGCCTTCAAAATAAGAGTCCCAGCTGATTGAGAAGTGTCCTTACTTTGCCACCTTAGCAATACAGTCCATGTTGTATCGAGCGATCTGCTCCGGCATCACGCTGCACACTGCCAGTTTCAGCTTTAGCAGTGGTGGGCGAAGACGGTCGTCCTGATGGACGGGAATAAGCACAGGCAGATATGTGACACAGACACACATACAGGCCAGCACGCTCATATCTAAATATAGAACCTAGTAAGTGGCGCCTTGATGGCGGACATAGTAATATGAAAAACATTAACCTAACGTCGATTTCTTACGTTTGGACACACCTGCCTGCTCATTGGCTCCAAATAAGGCTTATTTCTTGAAAATTAGTGGATAACATTATCCTTGAGGCATAATATATTAAGTTAAAAAGAAAGGCCTTTCAACACTTGTAGGCATCGAGCTCTGCAAAGGAGTGTTTTTAAAGCACATTAAATATTCAAACATGAAGTGAGTGGACGGCGGTCCTCATTAGGGCGCCGGTGTCTGACTGCCGAGGACGCCCGGTTTCTTTGTCCTACTGTCTCAAAATAACATTTACTCACCTGTATGTTGAGGCTGAGCTTCTTAAGGCGTTTCAGCAGAGCTTCTTTATTGCAAGGAACAAAGGCCTCCAGGTGAGAGTAGACAGCTAAACGCACGTCTGTCGGCTGTTCCTGAACCTGCAACTCGATACTGACGCACAAAACACAGAGACAGGCGGAGATTTAAATTTGGTTTAAATTTTATACCAGTCAGCAGAAAGAAAAATGTGAATTCCACTCACTCCAGGAGAATGTTGTTCATGTCCAATGTGAAGAATTTCTTCCTGCCCTCTTCGTCAAACAGACGCGACGCCTGTGACATAAAACAAGCAGACAGACTTAAGCAACCGTCCATTTGTGAAGGAATATGTCACAGTCCTGACAAACAGCATCAGATAGGAGTTACAGTTACTGGACAAGAATTATATCATAACTAAACCTATTCAGTAAGATAGTGAGGCTCGTACCGCTCTTAGGTCATCAATGCGCTTTGATAGTGGGCCTGGGAGTCCTCCGGGCAGGGGGGGAGGGGCCATCACATTAGCCTGTGTCATGCGAGCTCCACCTGCTTTATGTCCCATTCCAAAAGAGCCATTCTCCCCCTGTGCTGGACTGGATGGCTGAGGAGAGTCCAGCATACCAAAGTCCAGGTCACCCATCATGTCCTGCAACATGTCGTTATTGGCTGACCCCAACATTGACATCACAGCCGGGTCAGAGGTCAGGTCAGCCATGCTGCAGTCAGCGCCGCCAGCAGCCTTGGGGTGGGTGTTGAGAAGTGCACCGGTGGCACTGGGCACTTTGGCAATCGGTCGTGTCAGACCAGTAGCTGGCACGTTCCTCTTCCGCAACTCTTCCTTCTCCCTGGTGAAGCGGCGCAGCATGTTGGCGAGGTTGAGAGAATCCTTCATAAGCTTCTTCCTCTTTTTCTTTTCGGGTCGATGAACATTTAGGGCTGAAACCCTGCAAGAGAGGAAGACACCAAAAGTAGAAAGACCTTTTACTTACAGTGGAAACCACTTACTATACGTTTAACCTAACCTGAATAGAAACACTAAATACAGACACACTCATATGCAAGTTTACTAAGAAGCTAAAACAAATCAGTTTCCATTGGATCTGTTTGAGAGTGGTATTCATTTATTTAATTAAATTGGTGCTGTTGAACTTCACTGGATTATACTGAGAGGTGTTCCTAATATTTTGTCATTCTGTTTTATATTAATATGGGTTGTGTGATAGAAACAGAAGAAAACCTCACCCGGGTTTTGGTACTTTCATCTTCCTGGGCTTCTTATCTTCCAGAGCTCCACCATCTGGCTTTTTCCGGCGTTTTTTAATCACGCGCTCTTCACCATCTTTCATCTTCTACAAACAGGTGGAAATTGTGTTTGATATATGACAAGAGTAGTTCATTATTCAGTCAAATTCATTGCAAATCTAATGTGTATAATCTTCCTTTACTCGAGTGCTATAAGGAAAGTACCTACCTTGAAGTGATTATTCTCCGCGCTGGCTCCTTCTCCTTCCGAGTCAGACGCTGCTCTGAACTGCAGAGTGCCCGTGTTGATGTAGAAGCCTCCATGTTTTGTGGTGAGAGAGGCCGGTACCAGCTCATCATACTGTGCCCAGGGGAGGTTTACAACTACTGTTAATCTGCTCTAGAACAGTGTGATGCAACAACTTTTTGTTGTTTGATAAAAAACATAAAGCAGACTGATTTTAATCAACCTGAACTACACGTCTTATTGTGTAGGGATGTCACAACAACTGATACTTGGGGGGAAAAAACATTTGGGGGGGAAAAAACATAGTCCAGTGTTTTGTGGTGAGCGGTTGTGAAAAGGTTATAAGCATGAATGGAGGGTCTTAAATGGAAACAGACTGAGTGCTTAGCAGGTTTTCATTCAATTTTCTAAATGCATTCACTTTTTTGCTATCAATTATTTCATTGAGAATCAGGAAAGCGATGTGATACTTTTACAAACTACCAAATTTCTGGTATGGTGACACCCCTACTAAATAGCACAATATTTACCCTATTAATCACACTCGCAAACATTGGGATTTTTGTTCAAATTCGAACCCCAAAAGGTTTGCGAGGGGTGACACTGCTTGCAAATTCAGTATGGATTCACAGCTTGAGTTGACTGCACAGTGTTATGAAATTATATGACAAGCAGAGTCATACATGTGTGTGCGATACGGAAAAATGAGAACTCACAGCCTCTGAATTGTCAATAAAGGGGTCGGTCTCATCATAACCATAGCCAATGTCAATGAGATCCTGCATCCTGTCTTTCTTCTTCTTCTTTGGGGGACCGCCCTGCAAATAGAGACCAAGTTCCAAAACATCAGAATCAGAATCGTGTTTAGTGCCAAGTAAAGTTGGTACATTGATGCTAACAATCAACATAAATATGGCAACCATGCAGTCAATGCGACAATGTTGTGACACTGAAATACTTGTTGTGACTTACATATTTGTTCTCAAATTTCCTAGCCATCTCTTCTACTTCCCGTCTCTCCTTCTCATCATCAGCAAAGGGGTCGTTGGGGTCCAGGGGAGGTTTTAATCCTTTTGGGACAGTTGAGCATGCATGCTTTACCTGCAGAAAACAAGCACATTGGCAAAGATGTGAGATGGGAGGAAAAGGGTTATTTTTCCATATGATCTCACGAAATATCAACCATATCTGTCAGGTTTGCTTCAATAAACAACTTTTGGGTCATGTCCCTGGTGGATTTCCGGTCCAGTGTTCCTGGATACATTTTGAGTATAACAATTGCACTGGATCTTGAGTGCCTAAGTGGCGCTGAAGCCGGTCAGTCCCGAGATGATGCCCTGCTAGGCCCCAGCTGCTCGCATCATGGTGCCTGGCGGCTCCAGATTACAGTAACTCCTCACCTGAGAAACAGTTGGTTGGACCAGCTCGCTGTAGCTGAACTCGGAGGAACCTCTCTCACTCGGCTCGCTGAGCGGCAGGTTGAGACGGACTGTAGGTTTCGCCTCTGTGGTCTCGGCGTCACCTCCTTGTGTATTCCCAAACAGACCTCCACCACCTCCTGACCCGATCGCCGCGGCACCTTCACCACCAGCCTTCACAAAAGTGATCTCGACGGCCTCATCTTCGCGACGGCGTTTCTTGCCGGACTCCGGGGTCGGTGGGGAGGTGTTGAAGGATGAGATGGTGACGAACGGAACTTTCCTCGGCTCTGCCATTTGATGCTTTCCGTCCACCGAACGGACACGCGAAACGGTGGAGCGGGAGACTCCGGAGGCTGGAAAGCTAAACCTGGAGACAGTCGACCACTAACGCTAAAGCTAGCTAGTTGCTCTGCTAGCTAGCTTCCTCGGAATGAGTGTTGCAGGCAACACAATCACTTTTAAATCCTCTCAGCCCGTATTAATCCATATAGTAGTATACCTGGCTCAGCCCCCGTCGCCTAGGAGGGACTTGAAGAGTGGTTAATAGCAGTTATGAGTGATTCCATGAAACTGGTGGGTAACGTTAGCTACCGCAAGGAGGATTCTGTAGTAGCCATCTTGATCATTATTATCATTATTCCATGGTGGGGCGTGTGTATGAAAAGATAGCGGAAGCCGGGTAGGAAAGGAAACAGTGTTCGACCAATAGCGGAGCTGGAGCCGCTCAGGGACACGCCCATCTGACAGACTAGCGCGAATGTGGAGAAGATGATTGTTCTGCACAGGCGGGATGTTGGACTCCTGAGAGGGTCCCGACTGTTTACTACACCAAGAAAACAAAGAAAACTAACTTCCGCAGCCAAATAATCCCACGTCAGGTTTAGCCAAATTATTGTTATTGAATTGAATCAGATTCGTGTTTATTGCCAAGTAAAGTTGACACAATATGAGGAATTTGTCTTGTTACATTAATGCTAACAGTCAACAAAAAGACAGGAAGAGCGCAAATAAAGAGCAGCATGTGGTATTAAATTCAATTTCAGATAAGTATACAAGTACTAATAAAAAAGTCAAGTACTACGGTATACAGGAAATTAAAGTACATGATAAAGACTAAAAAACTAAATGTACAGTAGGTTGGCTTGAATATATAAGTATTATTTTACACTGCTGAGTTATGTCGTATGTGCAAAGATGAAGAAGATTGAATCTCTTCTTATTAGCCAGCTCTTTCATTTATCAACAGGCCGCCTACAATGAACCATTTAGGCTCTTGAAAAGGTTTGCCTCTTATGATCCTGACCAAAATGACTTAATTCTATGTAACTCCAAGTATGGTTACCTATGAGAAGTATTCATGGTTTACCAACTTTTATATATGTATTATTATGACCGGCTGATACTGATCCCCCAATAAGGTAAAGTACATTTAATTACAACTAGGCTTATTGTGAATTATTATCATTACGCCTTAAACCTAGGTGGACTTTGTGTTCTTGTGTTAAGTCAATAGGGTGTCTACTTTACTCTCTTACAGGATGATTGCAAGAGAAGGAGAAATTTATTCCAGCATTATTTCCTAGCACAGATTTTCAGTGGGTAAAGAGTTTAAATTGACTTAGTATGTGTCGATGTTGCCTTTTAATAGTTTCACTTGAATCAAAGGCTTAGGGTAGCCTTCCACAAGCTTCTCACAATACTTTTCAGGAATTTTGTTCCATTGGTGTAACTCGGTGTAACAAGTTTGTTACTCGTCTTGCTCTATCCAGTTCAGTCCATAAATTGTCTGTTGGATTCAGGTCAGGGGTTTGTGATGGCCAATACTGTGACCTTTCTGTCTCTTATCCATTATGTCAGAACTTGAGCTGTATGCTTTCGATCGTCATCTTGCCAGAATATCCAATTCCAACCAAGTTAAAAATTTCTAGCAGGCTTGAGATGTTGCTCCAGTATTTTCAGATACTTCCTCATGATGCCATCTCTTTTCTGGAGTGCATTGGTCCCATTTTGAGCAGAACAACCCACAACATAATGCTGGACCCCTCATGCTTCACACTTGGAATGGTGTTATTTGGGTGGAAAGCCTCACCCTTTTCCTCCACACATAACAATGATCAGTGTGGCTAAACAGTTCACTTTTGTCAAATCTGACCTCTTCCAAAAGGCTATTTCTTCAACCTGGTGACCATCTGCAAACTTCATTTTTGTTTTTTCTGCCAGTCTTGCATTAGGGGCTTCCTCCGTAGAAGACAGCCTTTCAGGGCTTGGCGATGTAGGACTCTCATAATCACATTGGTACCCGTGCCTTCATCAGCTCCTTTGAGGTCTTGTTCAGTTGAACCTTTTGGGCCAATGTTTGTTTACTTTAATTTGTTTCTCATTCCTCCTAAATTGCCTGGATTTCCACATGGTATCAAGTGGAAAGAGGCACTGACTAAGGATAGGCGCTTAAATACAGGCACTTCCCTAAATAGTTTATTATGACAATTGGCATGTCAGAAGCTTCCAAAAATAATTCCATCAACTTCAATACCATTTAACTGTTCTAATAGAAACACTACAATTGCATGAGAATATGGATTTATTCACTGCCTCGTCTGTGCAATGACTTAAGTGGAAATAAGTCATATTTCCAACATTTACAAAAGTGCTTTCTGTGACATCAATAGCCCAGAAGTGTTTCAATGTGCTGGTGTCAGAATTAAAATGTTCATATTTACAAGAAACTCAGCTGAAATGAATCTTTAAAGCAAGTTTGTTAAATATTGCAGTTTCACCAGTCTGACTCAAGAGGTGATGTGAAAGTATTAGTTTTAGCATTTACATTTTCAATTAGTTTACATCTGCAATTAACATTTATTTTAGCAGTCAACTGCAAAAGTTGAGTACTTAGCCATAAACTTGTCCGTCTAAATAATGCTAGGCCCATTTCCCATTTAGAGTATGCAAGGCTAGCTCACATTTGAGGTCAGATACTCTAATATCTTCAGAGGTGTAAACCTCGTTTGATTACCAGATGACTGCTACAATTTCTTCTGCAGATGATGGTAAACAAGCTATTTACTGGTTGCACCTAAATAACGGTCATTCTGGATTTTGAATAGCTTGTACACTGCTACAATTGAAGTCAAGTTTAACAGTATGGAAGACTGACGTTTAAATATCAAATTAATCAGAACAAAGTCAGTGTATGAAACACTTTATTCGTTGCCGCAGTCAGTTTTAAGACCAATCGGAGGTTGCACCACCCCAGTCCGAAGCCTGGGCAGTGGGAGCAGTGGACCAATCCTCTGTGGCGGGCTGAGTGCTCCAGTCCTCTGTAAGGAAAAATTTCATTAGTAAAAGGCAGTTACATTTAAAATGAATGAATGCAATTAAGAATTTAACCAACTACCTTTACCTGTCTTCACGGCTGGAGTAGCTGGAACAAAGACACAATGTGATTTAGTTTAACAGTATTGATAGCAAAATAAAAAAGGTAGATATACTGCAGTTTAATTTGAGTTGAATTAGGATGAAGATTGTTACAAGCAACCGTACCTGCAGGGAACTGCTGGATGGGCACAGATGGCACTGCAACACCCTCAGACCAGTCAGCCACCTCAGGCTGGGCAAACTCAGCTGCAGGGGCTGTCCATTCACCATGGAACTCCTCCTTTCCAACAGCCTTCTCAGCGGCAGCCAGTTCCTCCTTCTCGATCTGTATTCAAAATAATTCCATTAGCAAGTACTTTGTAGCCAACTTGTGCAACCACACTTACTACAGCAAAAATAAAATTTACAACGTGACAAGGTGCCACTGTATGTTTTACCTCTTCAGGATCTCTGTAGAAGTACAGATCTGGCATGACCTCCCATGGGTGCTCCCTGGAAATGGTGCCTCTCATCCTGAGAACCTCCCTGGCCAACATCCACCACATGAGACCCACAGAGTGATGACCCTGAAACAGACAGATGGTACTTAATGAGTAAAACCCATACCAGTACCATTGGTATTATGCAAGACAGAAAATGTTTGTGTGGCAAGACCTTTATCCCCTTTCGTCTTTGTGGTTCAGAAGGGGAAGATTTAAGGCCAAGCATTTAGTTTAGCACACGTCCTACACCCAGCACTGCACAGACAGGATAGCGCCGGGCTCTAACGGTGTGCAACATGTTGAGGTTGTTGAACAATTTTGTATTTGGTCTCACCTTGTTGTTACAGGGGATGGAAATGTCCACGTATCTCAGCGGGGAATCAGTGTTGCAAAGAGCAATCGTGGGGATGTTCACATAGGAAGCCTCAGTCAGTGGCTGGTGGTCAGCACGAGGGTCTGTCACAATCAGAAGCCGGGGCTCCCTGAAAGCTGCCTGGATCTGATTGGTGAATGTACCAGGAGTGAAACGACCATGGAAGGTGGTGGCACCGGTGGAAGAGGCAAACTTCAGCACTGCCCTCTAGAGTGGGAAGAAACTATAGTGAGTTCTCTTGGCCTCAATTTTATTCATTTGAGTTTTAATACAAATTGACATTGTGGCTCAGGTCACTATCAAACCCCAGTCATGGGACATCTGTCCTCATGGTGTTAGCGAAAACCCGGCCTAATCAATCTTGCACTCTTCCGACACCTGAACACCGACAGCGATGCCCGGCTTTAACAGAGTGCATTACATATAAATGAATTCTCACTGCTTACAATAGACTACAATTAGTTTATATTTTGATTGTACCTGTCCAGTGTTCCTGGATGAGATGACACAAACATCAGCTGGGTTTTCAATGGCAACAATTGCCCTGGCTGCCAGCAGAAGCTTCTCCCAGGTCTTCTTCAGGTTAATGATGTACACACCTGATGATCAAAGTGAGAACATTAGCATTTGTACTATGAACTAAGACTCAAATGTCTTACTGCTCTAGGTAATTGAATTGTTACTTTGGTCAACTTGGATTACTGCAGAGCAATGCCCTTACCGTCACTTTTTCTCTTATAGACATACTGCTCCATCTGGAAGTCCAAGTTGGTGCCTCCCAGGTGGGTTCCTGCAGCCAGGAACTTCAGCACATCCTCCTCCTTCATTTGAAGGACATCTAGACCTCCGGACATCGTGACCGCTTTCCCTGCGTTACGAGTTAGATGGGAGAGCTGTGAAAATAGGTAAATGTTAAATTAAGTCAGACAGGTCTGTTGTAAAACGAGCTTTCCAAGTGAAAAAGTTATTGGCTCGAGATTTTCGACAATACAGCCACTAATTCATCTAACGTAACTTTATTGATACAATTAAGGCACTTCTCGATCCTTTATTTGGAGACATTTTGCACTGCAAGATACAAAACCTTAAGCTAATGAGACTTGCTGCTACAGCACTTCACCACAGAAACTATTAATTTAAGCACATGCATCTGGCTACCACGCGGCCTTCTGGAGCGCTTTTTCATTCTGAAGCTCAAACGTGCAAAATTAGTTTTTTTTTACTCCCAGACACGAAATAATTGGATTGAAGCTCGATATGACAAATGTAAATACATTTTCAAAGATGAGTGCGACAGAGACTAGGGTGAACGCGTGTCAGTGGCTAGCAAGCTAGCTACGCATGTTAGCATAAATTGTTAAGACGGTTTAAGGTGATTAAGACACGATAGGTCGGGTATGCGTTACCCTAATGGGTGTATTAGGGTCTTTTCTGTCACCAATCTCCTCTCTCGGAGAAATCCTTAAAGATTTGTTGACAATATAACGTGTTTGAACTCACCACGAAACAACGCCGTATAGAAGTCTGACCACACGGTGAAAAGAGGGCGATTCGAGGAAGTGACGTCTTATTTATAGGAAGTTGCAAAGCGTGTGATTGGTTGGTTTCTGTGAGTTTGGTTCTGTAGTTCGCCTGTAGGTGGGGGTGTTTACCCCGCGCTGTCATGGCAGGACCTGAGTTAACTACTGGTCGGATGGATGTCCCATATTAAGACAATGGAGATGGAAAGACCATATTAAGACAATGCTGAGACGCGGACTTCTCGGTGAAAAACTGACCTGTGTTGCAAGTGTATTTGCTGAAGATAAACAGTTCCAGTAAAAGAGACCACAATAAGTACACAATTACAACATCACGTGTTGAGAAATATTATAACACATGTGAATAGTGTAGGTGTATTTTACCAAGTATATTGGCATTCATATGCCTGAAGCGCAGTGTACTGAACAGACACACAGTTATATAAGTGGGTTAATCGGTACTGATGGAAAACTGATGCTTGGACACTTGTTAAGGACACTACAGAAGAAGTGGTGCTGTCACAGGGGGGAATAACTTGTTTTGGAGTTGGTTTCTCGGAAAGTCGAGATGGGAGGGATCAGTAAATGAAAACAATAGGGCTAGTGAACGTATTCAAAGTGTTTTTGTTTGATCAGTCAGTAATGCACCTTTATTTTTTGTTCTATTAGCCTGTATTTGTGTTGAACTTTTCTTCAAATCCTCTAGTTGGACCCTTCAGACGGGATCATAACAAATTTAAAAGGAATAAAAATTTGAGTTTAAGTCACTGGGGCTTCTATCATGCAACATTTTTGAGAGGTTTACTTTAAACAGATGGAAGTATGTGGATTTGATGAATTCCTAGCATGAGTAGATCACCCTGGATAGCTAAAATTTTTACTTCAACCTGACAATCCGTAATGCCTCGTCCTCGTGGTTGATGTCCCGGCACCAGTTCACCTCTGCTGCTTATCTGTGTGTCACAGCACCATGATAAGTCTGAGGCCTTTATGTCTGCTGCAATATGCTTCTGTTACAGTATCTCTGGATATTTCATCCTATATCTTCAACCATTATCTATATAATGGGTATAACATAACAGATGAGGAAGGTGACAAAATACACATCATGCAGTTCAATACAATTATGAGACAGCTAAACGAGACATATACAATTGTGTTATCTGTTCATTAATAGTACGTAATGGTATATACTATGTCTATTTTACACCACCGCTATGACGGTTGGGTGGAAGCTTTGATCCATAAATACAGTAACCAAATATATAAAAATGACAAATCCAGCAGATAAGATTACAGATAAGCCTGTTGTGTCACAGTGATCTTGGACCAGGAAGTCTGCCTGTATTATGACATAACAGCCATAACTGAGGTCAGGATACAGTCACCAATGTGAAGCCGCCCCTGTCTGTTTAATCATTGACAGTGAATAGATGAAGAGAGATTCATGCTTCACATACTGTAGATGAAGAGTTTTGGACAGGCATTTATTGTCTTAAAATATAAAAGAACATAACAGTAAAAAGAAAATATTTTAGTCTTGTTGAGCTTTTCGATATATTTCAAACATCAAAACAAAAAATAATACTTGTTAAATCTTAAGGCATGTGAATGAATGTGCTCGGGGGAAAGGACTACAAGCAAGTATTGTTAAAGTTTTGTTATTTTACAAAAAGCATCAGTTTAGTGACATCGTGCGCTCGGAGGAACAGAGAACCGTCTGTCCAGGCTTTAAACAAAGTGCAAAGAGCCACAGTCATACCAGTGTGATCCAGAGGTCTGAGTTTATCTGGAACACTGTCTTGAGTAATAATGGCCTACGAATGATCGACCTCTGAGATCACAGGAGGAAGTTTGTTCCACAACTGCGTAAAACAAGAAACAAAAGAACTGAAGCATTTTTGAAATATGGAAAACCTCCGTCTGAACCTCATTAGTGTCCAAACACTTGGTGCAACTAGTGCAAAACAGAACGTCAGTTATTGTTTAGAATCATTTTCCAATGCAGCACAAACAAAATATAATGGCAAAAATATGATTACTGAACTTCATAACCCAGTAAAACCCATTTCACAGTGCAAACTATTGTGCATATCAAATATTGACATGACAAGTGTAGGCTTTCTTTGCTCATCAGTCTGCATCTCATATCTTCAGTCATTTAAGACTTCTGACACTCATAAGCAACTCCATTGGAGTAGATTCCTCATCTTCATCCAGTGACTTGACTTCCATCTCTCTTGTCTTTCACATCTTCTCAACAACTCTCCCCTTCACGACTTCAGTCCGATATGGGCCATCATCTGCTCATAGATTGTCCAGGCCATCGCGGCCATCATGGTCCTCCTCAGCAAGCGTGGAACTGCTCCACTGAAGAAACCTTCGAGTCCATTTTCCTTCGGGAGACAAGATGAGAGGACAGAGACCTGTGTCAGATATAATCACTAATGCAGATGTTTGCTCTACAGGTAAGTTGAAGCAGTGGTCCACATTTTTTGGCTTATTGAGAATATCTTGGCTGAACTCATGAAGTTGGTCATTCTAAGCTGAACCCTCTCGTCTCACATTGATGCATCTGGAGATGAAAGCCAATAATAAATAGCAGCATATAAAACTGTTTCTGTGGCTAATATCTGACCCGACAAACTGAGTATAACATGAGTGAGAAAGTTACCATATAGATGCATCTGATGGCGTCTGCCGTCCTCCGCTGAGGATTCACTTGGACGTTTGTTTTGACCACGTCGGCAGGCTGAGTGATCAGGGACGCCGACACACCCGCAAAGATCCCACAGCCGAAGTTAGCCAGCGGAGCGTAAGCAGACATGCTGATCTCTTAAAGGGAGATACACAGGGGATATTTAATTTAAATAGACATAGAAAATGATGCAACTGTCGAGTTCATGTATGAATTCTACATGTAAAAGTTCCAAGCACCTGTTGACCAACCCATCATACATCAATATTATATCATACTGTAAACCAGATCGACAACCTGGTCGGTCTCGTGCCCTTCAACTCTAATAAGAAGTCATCACATGCTCCTGAACAAGCCTCTAGGTTTATTCTTACCTTGTGGCAAAGAGCTCTTGGTCTGGCTGTAGAACATGACGTAGATACCAGAGAACGGAACGTCTCTTAGCAAAGTGGCCATCAGGCCAGAGAACAGAGCTGCGGGCCCCTCAGTCCGACACACACTGCGCAGAGCCCCGGTCACACTCCCATAACTATACCTGCCACACTGAAGCACAAGAACAGAATCAGTTCTACTTGTCCAATGACAGAAAACACAATGCACAACACTGGCCTGAGTTACAAGTAAATAAATGGTCACTCAGAAAGAAAGTCAGAAGCAACAGAACATCTTTTCTAGCGTCAGCTTGCGGACTGAATTTTCTGCTCCGTCTCATCTCGTTTTGATGTTCTTTCCTTTCATTCATGCTATCAATCTTTCAATAACACACACATGTGCCTGTGCTTACTTCAAATCTTGTCTTGATGACTGTGACGGGAAGCATGAAGACTCCTGCCACCGTCCTGGCACCGCCTCCGAGCAGCACTGCTTCGAAGGCCCCAGGGCTCCTCTCCTGGAAGAAGTGCTGCTTTAGGCAGTAGTAGGTGCTGAAGTAGAGCCCCACGCCTGGGATGGTCCGCACGAAAGACTGGAGGAACAGACAACAAGAGATCAGAGTGTTTGCAAAAATCAGATGTCACACACGAATAAGACTTTCAATCAGACGGGGGATGGATAAAACGGGTGGTCTGGGTCATGTGACAAAGGGATGAAGATGGGGGGCGTTCTAACCGGTGAAACTCCTTTCCAAAGTCCCCGCAGCCTCTCTGTCCGCACCACACTCAGCAGCACTGTCACCATCCCCACCCGGCCAGAACTGGAACAAAAGGGAACCTTTACATAATCAATATTGCTCTCATGCGGGGTGTGTGTGTGTGTGTGTGTGTGTGTGTGTGTGTGTGTGTGTCTGTGTGTGTGTGTGTGTGTGTGTGTCTGTGTGTCTGTGTGTGTGCTGTACAGGCACTCACCCAGGCTGCATGCTGCTCTGTAACGTCTGCAGACGGGTCTTGACCAAGTC